>CABFWB010000488.1:165694-208988 GCA_902151455.1 Timema bartmani | reverse complement strand
ACTGGCTATTTTCATTTTCCCATGAAAATTACTTTTAAGGTACTTTACAGAAGCGTAAATTTCCGTACCTCCGCAACTATTTGAGATACTAAATAATTTATCATTGCAAAATTGTGGTACTATTAAAAATTAAAAACTTTTATATGAAATGTATTTTTATAAAACCAACAGTTTCTGTGATATTGGCAAAATGTCGAAAATTTTAACCGAAAGTTGAAATTCTAATATAAAGTGTTGACTCTTGTGGACCCAATATTGATCCTTTTTACTGGTCCAAACATACAAATGAGGACATGAATTCCTTAAAAATAAAACCATAAAATTTAAAATGGGGGCTCAAAAAAAGTTTTACATAAGTATAGTGCAATTTATGCTTGGGTTTGATAGGTATATTATTTCAGTTCACATATATTACAATTTTGAGACTCTTCTGGATATTTTAAGTGATCCCTCTATATTCCTTTTGAATTTTAGTTTTCCACCATACTGGGAAGTTGTTTTTATTAATTTTGGAAGTTTTAAATTCCACAACCCCTCCCACCATGTATAAATTTTAAGTTTTATGTAGTTATCTGCAGGTGTACTTCTATCTGCCTGTCAAATTTAGATTTTCTACCACACTTATTAGCCATTTTTTTATTATAACCTCATCCTATTTCCTGGAGTCCCATAAAAAAATGTAAGGTTTTAAGACTTTTTATGATAATTTTGAGTGTTACCTTTATTTGTTTCCCAAATCTTAATTTTCTACCTCATTTTAAAAGAAAAATTCTAATTATAGGCCTCCTCACCATTTTCAAGTTTCATTTTGATATTTCCTATTTTTATATTTTTCTTAATACATGGAGAAATTCCACTATCTTCCTGCCAAGCAAAATTTCAAGTTTTCAGGCACAGGGGTTGGGGAAATACAAAGAATAATGAGTCCCTTTCTGCCTCTCTCCACTCTCTTAGGGGGAAGAAATTTGAAAAGCCCTCAAACGGTCTCACCCAATTCTAGAAAGAAACCTTCAAATTAAATTTAAGACTTATGTCAGCAAGTTCAAAAGATACATTGGTAAAAAAATTTAACTCACCCTCATAAAGGTCATATTTTAAATTTTAAGACTTATTTGTTTATCTGGAGTTGTCCGTCTACCTTTCTGCCAAATTTATACTTTTCTACGACACTAAGTAGTTATTTTTATGTTAACCCCCCTTCCTCTTCACCTGTGTATTTTGTAACTCAATCTAAAATTTCAGACTCTTATGATTATTTGGAGTGGTCCCTTTACCTTCCTGCCAAATTTTATTTATATACCTCAATTAAAAAATTTTTTTTAATGATAGTCTCCTCCCTGCTCCATTTGACATTTCCTGTTTTGATATTTCCTTAGTTATGTGGGGCAATCCCTCTACCTTCCTACAAAATTTCATTTTTCCATCTTACATGGAAGTGGGTTTTTTATAGCCGGACAGATATACTTTCATCTCTATATATTAGGGATGTGTGAGAGCAATTTTTTCAATTTGAGACGAGAATATAAAAAAGTATCGAGACATGAGAACGAGACAAGAAAATGTCCTTTGAAAGTAAAATTAAATTTTGTTTATCAAAGTAAATATATAGTTTATAGAGTTCCTTTTTGATATTTGAGTTGGCACTTGCTTTAGATTGTCTTATGTATAGTTAATTCAAACACTTGAGATATAGCTCATACACATGTTATATGCAATTAATAAAATAGTGATAGGTAGTTACAATGAACACCATTTATAATTTAATTTTGTAGTCTAACAGCTTATATTGTCAAAGTTTGATATTGAAAAACAATATTTATAACCAAAACATGTCTTAATGAAGGATGTTTTGGAGGGGGGATTGCGGGTTATTTGGGTATTACGGTATTATTGGAAATAAATTCATGGTTTGGCTTTTTAATTTCTTAGGGCCATTATTTGCTTTTTTTTTATTTCTCGAATTTTCAAGATTCATTTTTTAACTTTCGAGACGAGATTGAGATTATTTTTTCCTGAATTTTTGAGATATTTTCGAGTCTCGCACGTCTCTATTATATATCGAAAGATAATGGGAATAGTATTTTATTCTTCAAGGCTTCAAATAAAATACATAGTATGTATATATACATATATGGCTATTTAGTTAACACCCCTCATTTTGGACTGCGACGCAGAGAATGTTGACGCTCCATTACCCATCGACATGATAGATGAGAAGCTGGAAGACGAGAGTTTGAACGTTCAACCAGTGGAACTTGAAGACACGGACCCAAATGTGAACCACTTGGTCAAAACTATCTATTATGACCGTCCTGGCCCTTCAAAATGGCAAAAATTGTGAAATTTCTGTTGTTTTTTTTAAAATACAATGTTGATTAATAATTTACTCGTTCACATGTTATTCTTATTTATACAGTTTTTAAGTTGTATGTAAGTGATTTTCAATGTTGTCATTGTAATTCCTATCAAAATTATTACAATCAAAATTCAATTTTTACATTTTTCCAAAAATAAATGTTTTTGAAAGTTCTGTATCTCGTGATCTATTAGACATAGAGAAACCGTTCTGTGGTCAAATTGTAGACAATTTACTCCTGTTTACAACTTATTATATGACATTTTGGGGTAAAAATCGCCATTTAGAAGCTACAGGGCAAAAACTGTCTGAAAAACTGTACTTTTTTTTGGGGGGGGATTGCCAAACTTTGAAGAGCTATGTCTCCGAGCCTATTTGAAGTAAAAAAAAAGTTCTGCAGCCAAATTGTAGTAAATTTACATTGCCTTAGAAAAGCTAGGTATAACTTTTTCTGGTCAATACATGATTTAGGAGATATTCGACAAAAACCAAAAAATGGTCGAAAATTTTGCAGTTAATTCGAGTTGGTGGCGCCGGCTGCGCTCGTTGGAATTGAAAAACTTGGATCTTTGTTCACGTACCCGACCCATACAACATATATAAAATAACTATCCCGAATTAATGCATCTATTCTCAACATTTTGACTTGACTAGTTCTGCCGTGTCGACAGGTTTTTGTTGTTGCACTAATACATAGTCACTTCGATTGGCAAACTCTGTTACATTGTCCGTGGTCCTAGATCCAGGAACACATCGAAGTCCTTCAAATGGTAAGTGTTTTCGTAATGTTACACTTTCTACAGTGGAGAGACATCTAGTCAGGCACAGAACTATATTTATATTGATTTACACATACAGATGTCTTGTTACACTTGACAGACACCCAACTTTTGATCTCTACATTCTAACGAACAACCCTTTGGTAATAAATTATGTTACATTGCTTTACTGTGGGTTCGACCCCCCTAGAGACCATAGAGACCTTAGCCAGTTACAGATTAAATTCGCTGATATTCATTTTAACACCTCAACTACAAGAATGCTTGAACAGCCTTTTTCCTCGCTCCCCTCGATCACACATTTTATTCGTCCACCAGGATTATAATGTGTTTTATTAACACTCCCATGATAGAAATTCCTACAACCATCTCAATTATTCTGAACTTGAGTGACATGATCATCACGAACCTCCTGAATTTTCATGTGGCGCTCGTTATTTCACCGCTCATATGATTTGGTTTTGTTGAAATAGAAATGTATGAATGTAATGTTTCTCTAATAGTCTGACGATTCTTTTATTGGTATTGTATGAGCAGGGTAGGAATGCTTTTTGATTTTATTTTTTTTTGTGCTTCTCTTGTCGAGATGACTTACTACCAAAAAAATGTTGAAATCTTTGTAGGTGTAATCATTGGCCCCTAGTGCTATGTGTATACGATTGAATAAGACTTGAGTCCTGGACTACATGTTTGGCTTTGTTGGTGAGGATGAATTTGACTGACTTAAAGAGGGTCAAAGGGTTACTAGAGTCAATAGTCCTATCCTTTTTTACTAAAACTATATCATCTATACAGTGGCTGGAAAGCTCTTGTTCAACTAGACTGCCGATGACAGGGAGATCGGATTTTGAATTCTGGTTGGGTGTACTCAGGGTGATTTTTTCCAAAATGGTTTTCCACACAAAAGCGGGTACACTTCCACTAAATTAAACCTTCCTCATCCCTAACTCGTAATAATTAGTAGGACTTCATATGTCTATAACCTGAACGGGTAGTCAGACGCGGTGCTTAAAAAAACCCTATAAAATAAAGATAGAACAGTATTGTGATCCGTCAAGCTAAGATTGCTTAGTAGTACCTTTTAGGGTAAATCAAATATACATGTTATTTTAATGCTGATGTGTGTTTTTATCTTTTCATGTTTTCAGATTTTACACTATAAGATACAAAAGCTAGAAACACAGGAAGTGGATTTTGATGATGACGACGATTCAAGTTACTTGAAACTTCAAAGGTATGAAACCATTACACATATTATTATTCAGTCTAATTTATTTGAGGTATTTAACGTGTGCACTTACTGAACCGACTGATTACATCAGCACACAAGACTGTCTATGAGCGAGAGAGCAAAAGGGCCTTCCAATTTTGTCTGAAAAGGTTGGGTTTTTTTTTATACATATTTTCCAGGGTTCTTTTATGTGTCACAATCAACATGGGACCAGCAGCTTTTCTTTCCTTTCAAAAGAAGTTGTGTTGCAGATTTTTATCGCTCAAAAAAAGTTGTTGACCCTGGCTGGGTTTGAACCCACGAGCACTTTACTCCAAGACCATCGAGGTCTACCAGTCGATACAGTCTCTAATATATTTAAACTTTGATAACGGTGGAGGAGAAGAGGTGGTGGAACAAACGTGTTCCAAACAGACCCAGCCAGTGGCTGGAGACTTTTCATAATGATGGCGATGATAATTATAATAATGTCAGCCCATCAAAACATAAATCATAAAAGATAATGTTTTATTTCTTTCAGATATAGAGACAGATTCTGTAAAGTCCGTAAAAAGCTTTGTGAATACGTGCCTGAATTGGATAGACATAAAAAATACAAAATAACATTTTCAGGTTGGTATGAATTTAAAAATCTGTAGAATAAGTTGCAAAGATTTATAAAAATAAGAAACTTAAAATAAAAGTAAATAGTGGGAGTACATGAGATAGTTGAGGAAACAAGAAAGAGGTCGTATGGCCATGTAATGAGGATGGAAAAAGAGGGTATACCAAAGAGAATGATGGAGATGAAGTATGTAGGAAAAAAATCATAAGGAAGGCCCAAAAAGAGTTGGAAGGAGTAGATAACAGAGGGTGTGAAAGTGAGATGAGAAAAATGGAAACGATTAAAGGAGGAAGAATGTTGGTAGGATAGGAGATGATGACAGGCATTTTACTAAACTGACCCGGCCAAGGTTGTAAACTGAGGATGGTGATGGTGATGGTGAAATAAATGTAAGGTGGTTTGTTTAGGAAATCATGATTAGTGTTCTCATTAAAGTTTACGAGTGTAAATTTGAACCAAATTTTTGGTACTATTTGTCTTACTATAGTGACCATTTTTAAATAAATATTTTCAAACTACAGGTTGAGTCCTGTATCAACTTTTCTTTACCTTTAAATTCTGATACCTCACATACTGTAAGGATAATATGAAACGTTCTTTAAAAATTAATGCTCTTTCATTTTTTTACATTTTCAGGCACACCTTTTACAGAACTAAATCGACGCATTGAGAGTTTTGTCAACAAGAAAAAAGAGTTTCCAGATTACCACGATGTCCTTAAATTAGTAATTGAGTGCAACGTTTCGTCCTCGCCAGACTATAGAATGAAACTGGGTAAGACAATAAAGTGTAATTTATTTTGCTACAATTCACCCAGCATTCCACACAAAGTTCTGACAATTCATTCTAAATCTAAGTTTAAAAGAAAGATTCATGAAAATAATAATATATCTTATAGCCCTTCTCTTTTATTATTTGCTAGTTTTAGTTAAGAAAAAAATTAATTTGGAAAATTATTTTATTCAGGAGTTGATGAAAATAAAATAATTTATACATATTTATCATCAAATAAAAAAAAATATACAATAAATGAAAATATCTTTGTTGCTTGAGAAATTTTTACATGACCCCGGGTGTATAGGTATTTAAAATAGGTATACAAGTCAAACATTTACTGATAATACATCATAAAAAAGGTATTTTAAAACATTTCTTTGGTATATATATAATTTTGCCATTAATTAAAGATGAAAGCAAATTTGCACTGTAATGAGATGGATCTGCCTGTTCATTTTTATATAGGGAATTAAATCCTGGCTGAATATTTGATGCTGCAAGACATAGAGTATCTTTGACGTTTTTCTTTGTTGGTCGATATTTTAATTTTATTAACGTTAATGCTGAGAACATCGTTTCGCATAAATACTAAGTAAAAAATGGCAGAAGTATGTTTAAAGCCATTTCAGAAATTGTTGGAAATTCTATCCTAATGCTAAGCCAAAATTCATTTAATGATATTTTAGGAAACTCAAATTTTTAAACCTGTGTTGCTTGATAACGTAGCAAATTCTTCTTGAACTTTTAGTGGTAGATGACCTTGAACTTTTAATGGCAGATTACTGACTTTTATTTCAATTGAGTGTGCTATCACATAATTCATTATCTGAAATAAAAATCTTCCTAAATAAATTAATAGAAGATTATAAACTATAAATTGAACATTTCTTAATGCCCAAAACTGTTTTAAATGTTGTCAACAATCCTTTCTTGGTTTAAGGAAATAACTTATCAAGTGAAGTTTTAGTAATACACCCGGACACTAATGAAGCACTATTTAAACTAGAACTAATCAATTTACAATCATCCTCTGAATTCAAACTAATGTTTGACACAAAAGAAAAGGCAGTAGTTTAGAGCAGTTCTAGCTTAATTCAGCTATTTTATTACATAAAAATGTTCAAGATATCACATTGTACGTGTTGACTATGTTAGAGTCTACAAATGCCTGCAAAGCGTAATTTTCGGCGATGAACAGCATCAAAACAGAACTTAGCAAAAAGTTGAACCAAGAGCACCCACAAATGCAATACTTGTTATGAATTGCCTGTACCACGTAGCCCCTGACTTTTGCAAAATAAGGAAAAACAAGAAATGCCATTTTTCTCGTTAGATTTAAATTTGTATTTACTATTTATATAAATGGTTATTTTATTAACACTTTGAATTAATAATAATGTTTATTAATGAGTCTGCATTTTAATAATTTGGTAGCTTTATTAGTCGATCTCGAGCTTCTCATGAAGCTCCCAAATATCGAGTAATATTTTAGCCTGGGTTGAATAAATATATAATTTTAAAACTTTTTTATATAGATAAAAAACAAATACATGTTTAAATTATTTTAGTATTTTTTTATTGAAATAAGACTTGCATTAAAAATTTAATCAAAAATTTATTATTCTCAAATAATTAGAAAAATTAAGTCATAATAGATTATAGGATTAATTTTTAAATATAGGCCAACTGTGATGGCAATTGAGAGATTAATTATGATTCAATTTAATATTCCTAAGGACAGTTTAAAAAGAAATATCCTTGAAAATAATAATAATAATAATAATAATAATAAAAATATTGTCTTTATTTGGGCAAAGTTAAGGCCAGAGCCTTTTCTTATACTTAACCCCTTATGTTTGTATGTGAAGCTTTAGCAATATTTAAAAAAATTCATTATTTCCCGTTCATATGAAGTGAAGCTGTTAATTTTCTGCTGGCCTCTTATTAGAAAGAGAAATTAGAGCATTAGTGTTTTCGAAGATGTAATCCACCTTGGTGGCGTGGTTAGTTAACGTGCTGGTAATGTGTTGAGCTAGACTGCCTAGGACAGGGAGATCGAGGTTCGAATCTCGATCGGGTGAACTGGGGGTGATTTTTCCTAAATGGATTTTCACTCTCGCTCCATGCAAATGCGGGTTCACTTCCTCTAAATTCAACATTCCCAATTTCTAATCCATTAGCATAATTTGTACTTAAGTGTATAACCCAAACGGGTAGTAAGACGTGGTGCTAAATTTAATTTAACTTTTAAGGCGTATATTCTTCACTTTCGCATTGAGGTGTATTTTATACCATCTTGCACTAAGCTTTTTGTGTTCAGAGAGGTACCTACCGGTCTTTATCTTCTTTTATCTAAGTCTCATACTCTTTTACTTTCATTAACAAAACAAGTGAACTCATTTGCTGATCATGATATTTAAAGTTAATGACCCTCACATGAAAAATTAAAGACCACTTGGTTACTGAAAGGTCCAACTGTGCATATTCTATGTGATTTATCTCCCAGTCTATATATTTTATCTGTACATTCCAGCTCAAGAAGCATTTGAAATTGTGGGCAATGAGCTACAGCGAAGGAGGAAATGGGATGATTGGTCATCTGTGTCTTCGTTTCTCGGCAATAAAGAGGATCCCGCCGAGCTGGACCCAGAACTCAATGCCAAGCTGCATAGAAACTATGAAGAGGCCAAGACTAAGATATCATGTGTAAGTTTTGGAGATTAAATGGCTTTAGATTAATTCCTAAAGAAACCGAAATTTGGTGAGACGTATTTTTATAAACTTTTACTAGCGCATTCAAATCACTATAATATTTTTCAATTTTATTGTAACATTTTAAATGAATTTTATACACACAAAATTAAACTAAATGGGATTTTATAGTGAAATTGAATACTTTGCCTTTTATATGCAAAATATTGTCAATTAGATCAAATTGGGTGAGAATTAACAATATAACAATTATACATATTTTGACTAAGTAGCAAACATATTTTAATTTATTTTTTGCCTTTTTTGTTTTGCTTTAAATTACCAGAAAAATAGTTCCAACTGCACTAATACAAATTTTTTCTTAATATTAATATTTTTGTAACCAATCAAAGACTATTGGTAAAGAAGTAAAATATGTGTTTGATCTGGTTTTTATGACAATCATAGGATTAAGTTAAATACTCATAAAGACAACTGTGCACATTCTGTTACATCTATCGGCCTTTTATATATATAATCTAACTTTGCCAAAAGAATATTGATAACTATAATACATATTTATTTTAAATTAAGGATGGGCCCTTGAATCCTTCAAATCCCTCAAATCCTTTCTTCAAGTGAAATTTGTTTTAATTCACTAATACTGCTTATTGTTGGTTCAGAATCAATTATAATTATAGAATGAACTCAACAACTAGACCTCAGACCAGTATCTTATTTAATTGCGTAATGATCACCATCGCATAGTGGTCGCATCCTGTTTTTCAGTCTAAAAAGTTGTTGTAAATGGTTTCATCACATAATGGTCGCACCCTGTTGTCTTGGTTTGGTTTGTAAAATTTCACACTAAACTTTTACTTAAAAAAAAGTGTTAGATTTGTTCAAATTTACCTCTGTTACTTTCATAATATCAGGTCATATTATGTTCAAGACCACTTATGTTTCATGTTGAACACTTCAAAAATGTAGTCGTATTATTTTTGAGGCTGTACTTAATTCGGGCCAATATGGTAATCATTTTTTACTAAACTGTCTTTGGTACAAGTTCAGGTTGCAGAATATATTGTGAAGTACAGAAAAAAATTACCAGTTGTTTTGACCTTGAGCTCATTATTAGACTTGCCACACTGTGTCAGCCAGAGCAGCTGCACTAATGGAATGAAAGGGGGAAGCGGGAAATTCCTCTCTTCAGTTTGACCTTGAGGTCACTAGACTTATTTGCTCAAAGTAACTTTCATTCTCTCTTTGTTTTGTCACTCAGTCTATTTATAGATAAGCACACTGGACAGGCCAGTACAGTCCCAGCATGCTACAAAATATACCTTGGAAACTGGTGTTTGTTCTATGGAAAATGTTAGGCAGCGCATATAATACAAGAACAGTTTTTGAAAGGGTAATTTTAGGAGAAAAATATCGCATTATATTCGGGCCAATACAGTATTAAGTAAAAATAAATAAATTAAAAGCTTTACATAATGGTCGCATCAGGGGTGACCTGGCGGTCTAGGGGTAAGGTGTCGGACTTCTGTGCTAGGGGTCCGAGATTAGATCCTCGGTCTTGGCACAGATTTATCTGATTGCCAAACCCTTCCTTCACCTCTGACAAGACGTGTATTAATCATAACTTGTGAATGTGAGGAATGCCAGGCCTCCATCGTGGTTCGGATCCCACGTTGAACTGTAGGTCCTCCATTTCATCTCACAGTCACCCTACCATTACACATTAGCGTAAGTGCGTATAGCCTGAACGAGTAGTAAGATGCAGTGCTAATAATTATAATAATAATAATAATAATAATAATAACAACAATAACAACAATAACAAAGATTATTATTATTATTATTATGATGATGATAATGATAACACCAACAACAATGCTAACAAAAAATATAATAAATGGCACCCTATTTCCCCACCCCCACCCCCAATAATCAGGCATAATAAATGTGACGATTATTATGTAGTGAAATACTGTAATTTAACACTTAACTGAATGTTTGAATGTTATAATGAATGGATTATAAGAAAGAAGCGTTACATTTAATTACTATTTGTATTTTATATTATTCTTTAATTTTTATATTTCCTCTTATGTTCATAATTTTTTCCAAGATACAGATTTGGATTAGATATTTGAAATTTGAAGGTAAATTGGCGATTCGGATTTGTAAAATACTTGATTCGACCCAACTCTATTTTAAATATATTCTCCACTATTATTCACATCAAACCTATTGTTCACATCAAAAATCTGTAGAAGTGTAATTAAATTTAGTAATATGACTTGATTTATTAACTATCAACATCTGATAAGCTTTTTATAAGGTTATTTGGATAAAACCACTAGGCTAATTCATGGTTTAATTTAGGTACAGTCACATGAGGTATAATGGGGTAGACATTTCTTAGCTAAGTATGCTGTTTGGCTATCCCTCCAAATTTAAAAATTGACAAGCATGTTTGTCTTAAAAGATTTTGTAAATTATGTTTGGGCTTTAAAACTAAATAAATATATACACGATATAATCTTCTTTCCAGCATAAAACAACCAAAAGATATTCAAGCTCCGATTTGGCTCTTTATCCCTGTAATACAAACATAAAAATAGTCCGGACCGGTAGCAAGCCGATTCTAATATTGTGAACATTGATTGAAAAAATTTTCCCAAATTTTCCTAATTTGCGTGTGTCGGTTTTTGTGAAGGTCATTAATCAGTTTGCGGACCAAGAAGTGCAGGGTAACCTTGAGCCTGAGGAGGTGGCCGACGAAGATGCAGAACAGTCGGCAGGGGAGGGCAGTGGTCAGGAAGAGGAGGAGGAGATAAAGGCTGTGGAGGAAGAGGACCATAATGATATAGAGGATGACAACTTGCCCTCAAGCCGTGAGTCTACTTGCTCTACCTAAATGAATAGCTTTCATGCTACATCATTTTTTATGCCTTGAAAATATAATTTCAATATAATTTAGGGCTGCCACCAATATATTTTCAAAGTCCTGTTCTTGGTCCAACAAATCCTGTTGAATATAAAAAAATCTCTTAGACATAAAAGCGCAAATTTAAAATCCTATTATATGTTAGATGTGTTTAGGCATATTATAAATTATGAGACACAAAACTTTATTATATGCTCAGCTCAAGACAGCACAACTTTATTAAAATAAATTTAAACTTCCTACAATTATTTTTGTTCGTCTTTAAACTGACCATTTAAAGGTGGAGGATGAATGATAAAAAATATGTAGGCTTAAAAACAATTTAAGCCTAGGAATGTCAAACTCAATCTCTTAAATATACTTGATTCTTATGCCCTATAAGTTACAGTTAGGCCTATCAATATTTAAAGAATCAATCATAAAGATTATTTCAAGTCTCTCAATTATTAGCCGCAAAACCTTGGAAAATGCACACAATTTGATCCAATTTTACTATCATCTCGTTTTTATTGAACATGACCGCTTTTTAGTGGGTCGAATAGACTGACCTAACCTGACTAAGTGTTCCAGTTTTCTTGTTTATACTAAACATGTTTGCATTTATTATTGACCTTGCTTGGACATAACATGCTCAGTTTTAAGGGCTGGAATTGATATTTAAGAATAGTTATCAAATTTATGAATCTTGACCTATAATATAAACCTTAATAAATGCAAGAGTATCTGTAAAAGTACATAGATACCCTGTGATCAGTTTTATAGCTTTACATTCAACAATAAAGTATTAAATCCTTGGGAATGGCAGCCCTGAATTGTAATTATTACAAAGGTATAACCAATTAAAATGGGCGTGTATTTATGTTTGAAATTCAATATTTACTGGTCTCGGATGCATCCCACGATTTTTCAAAACCTTGTAACCAAAAGATCTGTTTTGTTCTGCTGGAGAATGTAGCTTCATACGACACACTTCATGTTGTCCATCTTGGTGTGTTCAATTCACTTACTAAAACACCAAGGCACTGCTTGAACAGGTACAGTAAGCAATGGCACAACTGTTCTTGTTTAAAAACATTACTGACTAAAGTAAATATGCGCAAATACTAGTAAACAAGGTTACCCAAACATAGGGCGTGAAACCCAAGCGGGAGGAGAGGGGCTGTGGCAATGAGAGCGCAGAGCAGAAAAGTAGGTGGGGTTTTTGAGTTTGCTCTTGAATTTAGTGCACTATTGATTCTAATGTGCACACTAATTGTATAAACAAAATTTGGCAAAAAGGGGTGACCATTTGATTTGAGTAAATATGGTTTATATATGTACACTTATTTCTGATTAAAAGTAGATGGACCCCTTAAACTAGTTGGTAAAAGATCCATAGTTCTAAATCATCACCACACAGATTCACAACATTTATTTTGTATAAGTACCTAAACTTTTCAGTAAATATAAATTTAAAAAAGGATATAATATATATTTGACACATTCGCTCACTTAAATGAAATTGGTCAATTAATGACATTGATCAAAATAAACTCCAAGAAACCTTTTTTGGAACACAATTCTACTACATAGATCTTAGTGCTTTTGTTATATGACACTTGAAGCTTCATTTTGGCATCTTTGTATTCACATAATATATACAATTTTTCTGTTTGCGCCTTCTTAAGAAAAACTTTTAACATGTTAGTTTGTCAACATGGCAAAGGGAAAAAGTGATTATATGAGTGGCGAGAGCAAAAACTGATAAGGAAAGTGACAATGAAAGTGACGTTCAAATGTCTTACCGCTATATACTTGATGCGCAGGCACTCCTTAACCCTTTTTTTTCCAAAGTTAGCCTCATACACCAAACTTATTAGCAGCCTGTATGCTATTTTTTGTTTTTGTTGTTGTTGTTGTTGTACCTCACGTATTGCTCTTTATTAAAATTCATATTGTGGCTTCTTATTTCCATGTTTACTTGAGATGCCGAGGAAGTCTTGTTTTCAACATGATGATCACTCACTTCACTCATTTGCGGATCTGCCATAGATTTCTTTTTAAAAACTGTAACATAGCACAGACTTTACCACCAAATAACACTGACCTACTGAATTACCAGTTCATTGACACTGAAGGATGGAAATCCTCTCTCGCTCTTCGTTTTGACCTGAGCTTGTTATTAGAAGCCTGCTAGCCAGTTGGTAGAGCTACAAAATAGACCACTGTACGATTCCTCCCGCACCCCCCACCCTCCCTCCCTTCAATGAAAAATATTAGTCTGCACATATAATAAAAGTGCAGTTTTCAGAAGGATATTTTTTGGGGGAAAACATCGCAATATACTGTATGCCAATATTGTATGTTACTCCTTTATCTATTTATACAAATATGGCAGCCCTGCACTCATACTAGTATTGGAGGGTACACATTTTATTTGAATAAAGTGTTCATATAGTAGTTGTATGCTTGTTTTTTTTTTGTTTGTTTTTTTGTGCCAAAAATAAGCTACAGGAACTTATCTAAATATATTTGTGTTTGAGATTCACATTATTGTGTGTTAGAGTTAGTGATGTAATTAATAACTATTCATTTAAAATTATGACGTTGTGTAAGTGGTTTTCTCCGTGAGAAATTTGACTGTTTCTACATGTGATTTTAAAAGTTCTTTCTTTTGAAATTACTCAAAATGTTTTTAAACCTTATAAACTTTTCAGAGATTGATAAGGGTAGATCGGTGGCATAACTAGGGTGAAGAAGGTGGGATATATGCCCTTGTTATAAAATTTATTATCAATATTAGCAACAATATAAATTTCATTTGCTAAACAATAAAAGTGTGTTTAGTTTTTATTGTTTTGTAACCAGTATTATAACGAGTAAGCTGTCTGAGTACCAATACAATAATTCAGCCAAATCTTAAAGAACATTTTTCAAGGGGTGCCAACTTTTTTATTTGCTTTGGGTGTCACCAACTTTAGTTAAGCCTCTGGGCCTGGATTCACTAACGGGAGCAAATAGTTGCGCCGGCGCAAGTTTGAAAGATGTGCCCAAATCCCTATTCACTAAAAGAAGCAGGCGCAATTTGAGAGCAAAGTTGCGCCTTTTATTTGCCACCACTCAAGAGTAGGCGCAACTATTAAAATCATGATTGTCACTTCAATAAATTTAAATGGCGGCATATTATCGTTATGGCTTAAAATACAATAATTAGTTAACTGTACTCCAATTAATAATAAAGAAATTAAAATAACAGACGTTTGTCAAGCACAAAATTTGTTTCAATTTAGATAGTGGTAACAAAGCAATTACTTACCTTTTATTGTTGAAATCTTACATTCAAGCAACGTAATGGCATTTATTGCATTATTACAAAACAAAACGTCAAACGAAACCACGAACTGTGTAATCTTTGTCTAGATCCAAAGAGGTTTGTATTCCTCCAAATCCAAAGACATCGCGTCAGTAAATATGGTGGTTAGTATAGCTTTAAAATAAATTTTAAAGTTTCTATAAATGTTTTCTTAATGGAACTTAAGCTTTAAACTAATAATATTAATAAATACTAAATAATATACTAATATTGGTTTTGTAAAGCACCCACAAAGAGGCCGTTTCTAATTTTATTGCTAGTCTACAAGCAAAATATTTAGAAATCCTTGTATTTGCTGTCATTTTCATTAGAGATTTAAAATAAAGTAGCCTTGACTTTGAAAGGAAATTCTTCACAAGGATTGGTCGAAACAGCACAATTGATGACGTTTATGGTGACGTCACCATAATCTTGCCACCAGTTTGCGCCTTGTTTAGTGAATACGGAAATGGAGCAAATAAATAAGGCGCATCTTGGGGAGCATCTTGGGCGCAAAGTTGCGCCATTTCTATACTTGCGCCGGAGCAGATTTGCTCCCGTTAGTGAATCCAGGCCCTGGTGTAGAAGTAGATATAGTATAAATAAGTAGTTTGATAAAGTTATGCAAATATTTAGCATTTTTATTTTAATACTGTCTGTTAATTAAATTTAAATAAATTAGCATAAAAATGTGCAAAATTGTTTATCTTAGAATATATATTTTATATATCAGCATATTATTACTTAGAACCCATTTTCATTATGTTCACCATTTTGATATTATTCACACGAGGTCTGCGAGCTCTTAATATTTTCATTCGAGCGAGCTTCTAAGAAAACTTCCAATTATCAAGCCAAATCATGTGAGCTTTAGTTTAATACATATATAATACTAAAACTTAAATATATAAATAAAAGATTTAAAAAAAAAATAGAAACATGTTTTTAAAATGACAATGCCACTAACCCATTCCCTGGCGCGCGCTTAGCACAGCTATCTCCGTAGGCCCGGCAGCCATTTTTCTACTTGTATATTCTTATCCGACAAAAAATATTTGCTACTCATTTATTTTCTCACTTATTACTTTATTGGTACAAGTATAGCATTGAACTGGTAACTCCATCTATCAGCTTCAATATATTTTCTGACTGTCTAAAAGTACAGTGTTTCATTGATAGATGGCATTACAACAATTTATTGCAATGAAACATTGATTCACGCCCGCACCAGGGAATATTTCGGCAAACAAAGGTGTTGTTCAGCACCCGCACCAGGGAAAGTGTTAATATATTTATAATGAAAAGAACATATACAGGGTTGCCACGCATCTGGAAAACCGGGAGAAAAACTGGAAATTTTGAAAATCTAGTAAGAATACTGGAATATATTTTCAATTTAGGACATTTAACCATAATCATCATCATCATGAACTGTTTCCAGCCTGTGGCCAGGTCTGTTCAGTAAAATGCCTCCATTTCCCTCTGTCCTTCCACCATTCTTCCTCACCCACTCTCTTCCTCTCACTTGCACATTTGCTGCTATCTGCTCCCATCTATTCCTTGGTCTCCCTTGTGGTCTCTTCCCTACATACTTCATATCCATTAATCTTCTTGGAATCCTCTCCCCTTCCATCCTCATTATATGTCCATACCATCTCAGTCTTGCTTACTCTACTATCTCATGAATCCCCCCCCCCGCACCCCAACTCTAGACCTTACAGCTTCATTCCTAATCCTATCTCTTCTGGTGACAGCTAGCATGCTCCTCAAAAACTTCATCCCCATGGCCTCCACTTATCTTGTTTCTCTTTTATCCATAATCCAAGTTTCTGCTGCATACATAACTATGGGTATGAAGTATGCTCTATACAATACTTCCTTACACTTAAGGGGTACTTATCTTTTCCATAGTAGATCTCTTACACACCTGTAGAAAACCTCTACCTGCTGCCCTCGCCTCACTATATATTCTCTGCTGCCCACTTTTGCCTCAATCCCACCACCAAGATACTTCACACGCTTTGCTTCTTTCAAATCTACTCCATTTTGTTCTATCAGTTTTCTTGGCCTTTTTATCTGCCTTGTCATCACTATCACAGAGAACAAGGTCAAGAAAGGTTATAGAACTGGATGGAGTAGACATTTGAAAGACATTTAACCGAGAGTTTAAAGTAGTCGGTCTTTGGATATATGAAAAAGTGATCTGAAGAACTAAGCACACTGATTCAAGCATGTCTTATTACCCCTTAAGCAAGGGCTGTGAAGAGACAGAAAATGTATTTCCCCATCATTCTTAAATCATTCTGTTTTAAACATAATTTAGGCCTATATGACTTCACACAAGCGAATTTTATGAAAAATAAAATTTTAGTACCCTCTTCTTCAATCTAAGATACCTGGAAAAATGGGAATTCCTTCTGAAAAACATGGTAAATATGGTAATAGAAAAATAGTGGCAACCCTGATATGTTTTGCTAATCAAAATAACTTGTTTTTTAAAAGTTGAAAATAAAAGCCAACAGATTATTTGAACAATAAATTTAAAAAAAGCTTGATTTCTAAATAAACTTGTGTTTATTTAGTATCTGAAAAATTATTTTTGATGATGTTTTAAAACTATATCAGTGGAAATTGACTTAGATGTGAAGATTTAGCTAAATGACCCTTCTCAAGGGTAGGTATTTACTTGGTGCTGACTGTAAAAGAAGTTAAAGTATTTATAAACTATGTGTCTTAGCTATACTTGACTCTTGACTTTTCTTGAACAAAGCTATTTGTCTTATAAGAGTCCTACGAAGAAATACCTTCCGATAACTTCTTTATCTGTTTCTCCTACTCTCCCCCACTCTACAACCAGTCCTTTTTTAGAATCTTGCTAAGCCTATAAATTTGTTGAGCCTGAGCCCAACTATTTATTTAAAGCTTGACTCAAAAGTTCAATTAGTCGCAGATCTCTAATATTCACGTAATTTATGTTCTATAAAAGTCACACATCAACATTAACTTACGGTTTTTATTTGTCGATTCTCTTTAATGGCACGAGGAGGATTTGAACATTTTATATTTGGATCCTCCATTTCTTAAAATATTTTTCATCATGTCATTAATGCCCTTCACATGGTGACATATTGACAAAACACTAAAGCATTTTGTAACTGAACTTGTAAAAGATTTTCACTTTGATGAAAGGACACTATTTTTTTTACACATTTAATTGTCAGGAACCTTCAAATGTTGGTATTTAGAGCTGCCATATAATAGCCATATTTTATGGCGTTTCAAGTCTGTTGAATTTCCAAATATAATACAATTACCTCATAAAGCAAAAAGAAGTTTCCATTATATAGAAATATTAATATTGGCATCCAATGTCCATTTCCTGTGTTTGTCCTTTATGTTATTCCTTTTACATATTCCTCTTTATGTGCCCTATCATTCATTACAAATTTCCTTTTTCTCCCTTTTGTGTTTTTGGTTTCCTCTTATAGGAAGTTGCGTTGCACGTTTCGCACTCCTCGCTGATGAGTTTCGTTATAATAAGGTTGGGAGATTAGGTGGTAACGATCAAATTCGCTAAATGGTTATTGTAACAACTGTTATCTATTCGTATGACATAATAAAATATATATTTACTGATTATAAAACCAAACTATTATGTACTTGGGCTTAAAGTTTTATTACATTTTCTATTCCTAAGATTAGGCACTAAGTATTACATTTGCTATCCTAGATTAAGTAAATATAAAATTCAAGTGCTGATATAATCTTGTGTTTGAAAAGGGTTACCTTAAATATCTACTAAACATTGTGGGTTCATTTTTATAGCATTATTAAAGTTATTTCCAATCCATTTGGCAATTATTAATTTTATAAAGCTATTTTCAAGAACTGAATTCTGTATAATTTTTTAATATCTATTTTTCTGTATCCTAATTGTGTGAAGAGCTGTTGCAAATACTTCTTGGTATCACATTTAATAAAAACTGTAAAACAATTTATCGCTTTCATTTATATCCCTTGGACAGGGCTATCCACATTGCGGCCCGTGGACTAGAATTGTAAGTGATCGCCGGAAGTTAAATGTTTAATAATGTGCATTATACACAAAGTATTTAATAATATGCATTATACACACAAAGAAGAACTAATTCATTGATATATGTAAATGTTTTTAAATTTTTGCCTTCTTGATTATTGAGAAATGACAGGTTGTCAATGTGTTGATGGTTGAGTGATATTGATTACTAGCTGACTCATTGTTTAAAAATTAATTCACTTTTTACCTGCATTGGTAGTCATATGGTCTAAGGTGTTACTCTCACAATAGACTAGATAGCCAGTGACAGGGAGATTAGGGTTTTAATCCTGGTCGGGTGTAATGAGGGTGGTGTTTTCCTAAATGGTTTTCCATTCTCCCTCCACACAAATGTGGATATACTTCCTCTAAATTCAACCTTCCTAAGCCCTAACTCATTAACATAGTTAGTACATTAACCCAAATTGGTAGTAAGACGCGGTGATTAAAAAAATAGGGTTCCATATTTATGTAGAATGTTGAATCGTTTGGTTCTAAAACGCAAATTAGAAATATAAAAATGTGGTGTCATTTGTATGGTTACTGTCCATTTTTGTTAAAAGTGTTAATTGAGGCACAATTCTCACTGGCTGATGAACGGAAGGGGATTACTTCCCACCACCCCTGAAATAAATATGCCCCCCTACTAGATCTATCTCTCACCTCCTCCACCCTACAACCCCCATCTAATATTCTCGAATATGATGCTATTAAAAACAAACTCCAAGAAACTATCCAATTTTCAAAAATTTGCTAGTAAAAAACCATTACAAATAACTTCTAGAACCATTTAGTTTTCCAAAAATATGTCCAGGGGAGGTAGTCCTTTAGGACACAAAGGCCCTAGGGGTGCATTCAAACAAAATGTAATTTTTTTAGTGCTTGAAAAAATAATTAATTTAATTTAAAAAGTTAATAATTATTTATAGATAAAAATAATATCTAAATATGATATCTAATATTAAAAATATATTTATAAAAAAATATCGACTATTAACAAAACCACTTTTATGGTTTTATGATCTTCAGGACCACTTTGCTGGAGAATCACTTTGATAAATAAATCAATCATATGCTCATGAAAATATTAAGAGGAAGGGGAAAACAGATAATATTTTTGCACACATTCATTAAGGGGGCAGAAACTTGTCAATGTCTTGTCACTTTTTTGACAGGTATTTCCATTGAACTCGCTTATTTTTTATTTATTTATCAATTTTTTTTATTATTTCTTTCCTGTCCTGTATTTTGGCACCCTACCATTGTCATTATTCTGCATCTTGCAGGGAGTGCACTGTATTTATATTATACAAAATACAACTGGAGTGCAAATTTTAGTCTCCCCTAAGGCACATGAAACCCTTGCGCTGGCCCTGAAGTGAGGAGCATCTAAATAGTTTCTGGCATCAAAATTTCAAAAAGTTTCTTGGGAATGTCAAAGAGCTTTTAGAGGCATTTTATTTTACAAACCATTTCCAGACAGAAACCACTCCAAATATTTTCTAAAACCATCTTTTTTTTTTAATGCCTTAGAAAAACCACTTCAAATAGCGTCTAAAGATAAATAATTTTATTTTTTTAAATCGAGTTGAGGATTGCTATAAATAGTTTCTATAGGAGTACATTTTGTAGCTAGTCGCCTCTCTTCCTCACCTTCTCAGCTTGTTTATTTATATAGGTGCACGGCAGTCAGTGTGTTTAGTAGAGCATCTTGGGGTTAGTAACTTAATGGTTGGGGTAGAGGACATCGCCGATCGAATAAGTAGAAATTGATAGAGTAGAAGTTTAAGTTTTACTATATATAAACATTTTAGACATTTTTCACCAGGTTACTTTAATGTAAAGAAGAACCAAAATACACTGAACATGAAATGATTAAATAGTTAATGAAGTGGGCATTTAGCCACATGGTCTAGATTTCCTCCCACTCATCTCTACGCACGCGTTTACCCACACAAAAATAACTTTTCAATACACGTCCTCTCAACTCGCGTGCTGACCGAGAAGTGCCTTGCGTCTGACGCTTCCCTTCTACATATGGTCAAACACAGACACTTAATCCGAGGTGCTGATTGGATAGCTGTTCGCGCCAAACCCCCCCTTTCCACTGTGAGGCCACACGTGCACCTCACAGCTTCCGGGTACAGATTAAGATTAAATAGAATGATGCTAGAAAGTGAAAAGTAAAAGTAATAAATTTAGATGAAGCTAAGATTCCCACAAAGACTTAACGAAAATGAAAAGTACTAGATTTAAAAGTTAAAGGCCGAAAAATGAAGTTAATAATTGAAATTTAAAACAAATATTACTTACAACTTTAGTTAAGATTTAGACAACTTAATTAATATTAAACCCAATACTTTCTTATAATTAAACATTTGATCCTAGCTTAAAGTAGGCCTAGACAAATGGAAAACAATAATATATTAGAAATTTAGTACTTCAATATGATCATAATAACATGTAAACAATGGCAAACTAATTTAATTATGTAAAAGAATTATTAACATGTAAACAATGGCAAACTAATTTAATTATGTAAAAGAAATGGTCTAGAGCCCTGACCACTTTACAATTTCATGATATAACTAACCCTAAAGCAAGCCATAGTATATTTGGAAACATGAACCTTTGTACATAATATTATATATTTTGGGCACCCCATGGAGTCCGCTCAACACAAAATTTTGGCAATATGTGACCGGGGGGGTGAGGAGGGGACAAAATCCATGTCTTGAGAGAGATTGTGATGTAATGAACAATTTCTGTGAGACACTCATTACCTTCTTCTCCAGTAGCAGCTGTGTAAAGTGTGAAATATGTTCCTCTTTTCATTGTTAAAGTCATATTGTGTTTGTCCTTCTGATTTGTTTCTAACCCTATTTCCTGTACCTTATTTCTTTTTGTATTATTGTTTGTCTCAAAGGAAAACGAGGTTTTCCTTGGAGAGTAAGTTGTAATACATAATAAAAAAAATCATTTATTTATTTTTTTAAATCATTCTGAAGATTGCTATAGCTGTTTGGATTTAATTTTAAGAAACTCTTCAAGGTGTATGATACACATCTCCTTGCAAATAAATTTATAAAGGTTCCTACAATATTCCTCAAATTGGATGGGAAATGAACCTCTAAAAATTATTTATGTAGGAGTGTACGAAAAGCTTCAAAAACCAACTTCACTTTGAATATATATTAACTTCGACTTGAAAGTAGAATTCCAGATTCAACGGTTATAAAGCGTCATCAAAAAAAACTATTCAAATTTAAAATAGACATCCATGTTCAATTTTTGTTATTTTTTGCTGTTGTGTTCCCTTCTTTCGCCCTGTATGGTAGCAAGCTTATCTTGCATTATTCCACTATGGTATCTTTATTAATAAAATGAAGAGTTTGTTTGTCTTTAATGAGCATTGTGCACTATCTACCGCACGCAGAGGTCCGGGATTTTATAAACTATTAGCCTCTGTGCACCCTGTACACCTCGAAGACAGAATTTTTAACATTTTGGTTGGATTTTTTTTTATTATTTAAAAACTGGGTCCAAGGCAAAGCAATATTAATAAAATGAGGAGTTTGTCTCTTATCAGCATTGCGTTTTTCAACCACACGCAAAGGTCTGGAATTAAATCAGTAGCCCCTTTACACAAACGTGTGCACCTCAAAGCCAAAGTTTTTAAATTATTAACGGATTTTTCTAATTAATCATAACCAGGTTGAGAGCAAAAAGGTCATGGGTAACACAAGGATTAAAAGCCCTACCTAACTAAAATTTACCTTTCATGTACACTCATTAAACTAAAAACATTGCTCCATGGCAACACCAGGTAATTAAAACGAACCTAACCATAATTTATAAGATAGGCCCATAGTGTTTTCCTTTCAGAGTAAACTGAACTTCACAATTAATGTTAATGTGGTGAAATCTAAAATAATTAAATTACACGATGTGATAATAACTTAATGTATCAGCCAAGATAAAATCTGTTAATTATGTTTGCAATTTAATATTTTGTTAATGTTATTTAGTGCTTAAAGTTATATAGTTACACAACATATAATCTTTTTTCCAACCTAAAACATTTTTGAATTGATCTAACTTCGCACACTTTTCTCTCTCTCTCTCTCTCTCTCTCTCTCTCTCTCTCTCTTTCAGCAGCTTGTAATATTTAGTGTGGTGTCACCTTACTGTTTGTAAGCTGAGAGACCTGTTGATAAACATAGGTGTTTCCAACATCTGGCATATAAACAAGAAATACCCATCTGGACTAATATGATTATTTTTGTGATGTAAATAGAACTCTTAGCTCGTAGTGAACTACTTCAATTCGCTAGATCTTACCTGCTACCCATGGAGAATTAATTTTGTCTTTGATAATTGAAGGGCGGGCCGGAACAACATTGTAACTTACATTTTTAAAATTTTACAGGAACCAAGAAAAACTGTTTTTTTCATGAACTGTTAGTCAGGAAAGGCTGAATGTGCTTCAATTCTCTTTAAGAATGATTCTTATTATTTACAAATATGATTAACAATGATTGCTTTTATATTGATGGGTTTACAAGCAATTTATATAACAGTTCCCTGGAACAAGATTGCAACTTGTTAAGCTACAATGTTATTCTTCCACAATAAACTTAATCTTATTAATTTTTTAATGCTAGCTAGGTGTAGAAAAAGTCACTTTGGCAGTACAAACAATATTTTAATGATATAATACAATAACACAACACTCACTTAAAAAAAAAACACTTAAAGTCACTGAATGAAGCCTCAGTCAATAGGAAATTGCTGCACTAAACATAACATAACTGTTCAGAAAGTGAATGTGGTACACCCAAATATATATATATATATACTGGTGTGATATTCCATTAAACAAGTCAACAACACCGCTGAATCACTTCAAAATGTTTATAAAGAAAATATACTGTATATAAATATATTTTAAATACACATAGGTTTATAAACTAGCCACTACCATTATTACAGAATACGTTAAGTTACAACCTTATTCCACATGTCTCAATAGGTGCAATTGATGCAGGAACATTAACCTTTCTCTTACTGGAATATTGTTTCCCAGCATCTTTAGCCCTCTTTCTTGCAACACATTGACATTCTGAAACATCAGAACATCAACTGTTTTTTGACCTCATTTAGGTGATTTACCATAGCCAGAGACAGCTCTATATGGGTAGAATCCACCATTTTGATGACTTTAACAATGTTGTTCCAAGATAGTATATTTTCAACACACTGCTTTATTCGCAGATTACAGTGCCATCTTTTTGTCAGGGTATTAACTATGTCCTAAACAACGTTATTCCATGCCGAAAAGGCTTAGGGAAAAATGTAAGTTACAACGTTGTTCCAGCCCACCCTTCAATTCGCTTTAAAATTAACTTAGGTTTATTCCTGGATCAACCACTTTTATATCCATGGTAGAATCACACCAACCCTATGTATCCTTGGTCAAATTATTGTGACATTTAAGTTGTTCATTTGTAAAATAATATTTAAATTACACATGTAGTAAATTTGTTAATCAGACTTAAAAAAAAACACTATGACTAGAAGTTGTATGGGAAATAAAGTATTTAATTTAGATTTGAATCAAATTAGCTCTGCTATGGAAAAAACTTAGGATGGTCACCTAATCCCTTTACCTTACCAGGCCTTCATGCAGAACAAATAGCTTTGCTGATTTGTTATTTAGGCAAAGTTAGAAATGACTGATCTACACCATAACCAAGGCCTTATACATGGTGTTCAAAAAATAACGCAACCCAAGGGGAAATGTTGCATAAGTTTTATTTTCTCTTTCTAGACGTAAAGATTGAAATAAACCGACTATTACACACTTTGGCAACATAGGGCCAGTTTCATAGTCAGATTTAGTACGCCTCAAGTGCGGCGCTATACTAAATACAAGACGTCACCTACCTGAAATTAAATGGAATGGGCCAGTTTCATATGCGAAACTGGCCCATTCCATTTTGGTCTAGGTAGGTGTCGTCCTCTATTTAGTGTCGACTCGCACTATAGGCGTACTAAATCTGACTATGAAACTGGCCCATAGTCTTTACACTGGAGCAAAGAATATTCACTGTGGAACAATACATAAGGTGTTTAAGTTACAAAGCCACACAATAAGAATTTGAAGAGAATTACGGCGCTGAAACACGTAAATCAAACAAGTCGAGCATCAAACTTCTGTAGGGTAAGTTTAAGATAACTAGAAATCTTGCAGAGTGACCAAGAAGTGGCAGACCTACAGTGCTAACAGAGGAAAATGTTACAGACATCAATGGGGCAATCATTAACAGCCTGAGCAAATCCTTATGGAAGATTTCCATTCATAGCATACTGTCTGTAGGAAGTGCTTACAAGGAACTTTATTAAAGATGTATCCTTATAAAATTTGCGCTGTAGGTGAGTTGTCGCAAAGATACTGTGGCTCGCATGTAATATTTCCACTGGTTTATGGAATCGGTAACTCCTGTTGGTGATGATCTTGATGACTGGTATTGGTCAGATGAAGCCTGGTTTTATTTGGATGGAAATGTTAATGTTCAGAATTCGTGTACATGGTCCACTTAAATTCCTCATGCTTTGCATGAGTCCTCTCCTTACAGTCAGAAACTTGATGTGTAATGCACTATGTCACATCAAAGAATTTTCACCACTTTCTTCACACCATGATCAACACTGAGTTTTACATTATGATAGTGAGACCATTTGTGAAGGTGAAGAACTCCAGAAGACATGGTTTCAAGGAAATATTGCAATTGCCCTTACAACCAAAAACTCCATGGTTTATTTGGAATCTGTGTTTCCTGGATGACTCATTTCAAAGACACGATCCCCAGACTTCTTATGGGGATATCTCAAGAACACAAGTATTCTCAAAGCATCCTTACACACTTCAAGAGCTTCAGGCCACCATTCAATGCAGGGTAGATGAAATATCAAATGCCTCATTGCAAAGGGTGTTTTCTAACATGATTCATTGTATACATCTTTGTTAAATACATAATGGTGCAGATTTTCAGCAGTTATAAAACATAAAATTCCCCATGGGTTGTGTTACCTTCTGAATACCTGTTTAATAGTTTAAAAAGAGGTTTGAATTTTGCTAGGTAGATTGATTTATAGCTATCATATTTTTCTGTTTAAAGTTGGGTGATGAAAATGGGTCTCAATTCATAGGTACAAATAATTCAAAATCTAAATAATATTATATTTCTATTACAGCTATCAACACTGATGCTGAAAGCAGTAATCTTGAAAGCCCTGCGCCTGTTTCTCCGTCAAAGGAAAATTATGACGCAGAATTAGCTACCACTGAAGATGACTGCAATGAATTGGATCCTTCAAAAGAATGTCTCACAGAAAGTATTGGCAAAAAACAGGGTTTCCTTCAAAATTATCTTTCCCATGAAATTAGCAGCGATGAACTAGAACCCATTAAAGATGATCTTTCCCATGAAGATACCAGTGAAGTACTAGAACCTATTAGAGATGATCTTTCCCGTGAAAATACCAGCAATGAACTAGAACCCATTAAAGATGATTTTTCCCGTGAAAATACCAACGATAAGCTAGAACCCATTAAAGATGATTTTTCCCATGAAAATACCAGCGATGAGCTAGAACCCATTAAAGATGATCTTTCCCGTGAAAATACCAACGATGAACTAGAACCCATTAAAGATGATCTTTCTCATGAAATTAGCAATGAACTAGAACCCATGAAAGATGATCTTTCTCATGAAATTAGCAATGAACTAGAACCCATGAAAGATGATTTTTCCCATGAAAATACCAGCGATAAGATAGAACCCACTAAAGATAATCCTTCCCATGTAAACACCAGTGATAAGCTAGAACCCACTAAAGATAATCCTTCCCATGAAAACACCAGTGATAAGCTAGAACCCACTAAAGATGATCTTTCCCGTGAAAATACCAGCAATGAACTAGAACCCGTTAAAGATGTTTTTTCCCAAGGAAATACCAGCAATAAGCTAAAACCCATTAAAGATGATTTTTCCCATGAAAATACCAGCGTTAAGCTAGAACCCATGAAAGATTATCTTTCCTGTGAAAATACCAGCGATGAGCTAGAACCCACTAAAGATGATTTTTCTCGTGAAAATATTAGTGATGAACTAGAATCCATGAAAGATGATTTTTCCCATGAAAATACCAGCGATAAGCTAGAACCCATTAAAGATGATTTTTCCCATGAAAATACCAGCGATGAACTAGAACCCATGAAAGATAATCCTTCCCATGAAATTACCAGCAATGAACTAGAACATAGGAAAGATGAGCTTTCTGATGACACTACCAGTGAAGAGTCGGAGCATAGGAAAGATGATCTTTCCCATGAAAATACCAGTGATGAATCAGAGAACAAGAAAGATTATATATCCCATAAAAGTATCACCATTGAACTTGAAACCTCGAAAATTGATGTTCTTTCTGAGGATGTTAAAGAATGTGATCTGCCAAAAGAAGTAGTTCTTTCTGAAGATAGCTGTCTAGATATAAGCTCCGATGATGGAGAAGTCTTCTCTGAAAAAAGTGAAGACAAATCTTTTAAAAAAAATGGGCTTTTTCAAGACAACCCCAAAGAGTTGAGCCTCATTAAAGAACAAGTTTCCTTTCTAAATAGAAAAAAGGAATTTAATACTTCTGAAAAAAATGTTTTAAAAAAAGATAATTTTTTTCAGATTGGCTGGAAAGAGCTAAGCCTCTCTAAAGAAAACAGCCCATTTGAAAATGGGAAAAAAAGGTTTGATTCATCGAAAAGAAGCAGATCTAAACAGCTGAACTATACAAAAGGTATTGAAGAGCTCTCAGAAGACAGTTGCGATGAACTGGAAGTTATTAACAGGCATCGAACTTCTACACCTGTAAATGTTGTAATTTCTGTGGACCCCAGACACCTTGCCCCTGTTTCGCCCCCTATGTGGGAGGAGTATTTCACCCCTAAGTCACCTTCTCCTCCGCTTGATGTTAAAAAAACCTGTTCGGATGTGTCAAGTTTTGTAGCAGGCAAAATCACTTACAGTACTGCTCGTAAGTCAACTACCTCAGTTAAAACAACCCCCA
The DNA here is from genome assembly GCA_902151455.1 of Timema bartmani. Lineage (NCBI taxonomy): Eukaryota > Metazoa > Arthropoda > Insecta > Phasmatodea > Timematidae > Timema > Timema bartmani. The sequence continues at coordinate 181,065 of CABFWB010000488.1, read as the reverse complement.
AACTTAACACTATAAAAGTTAAATCGTTTGAACCAGCTGTTACTATATTACCAACCACTAGCACTGCTCGTAAGTCAACAAATCCGTTTAATGCTAGCTACAAAAACAATCTTTCGTTAAAATCATCTAGCTTAGCTATTCATGATTTTGACAATATCCCCCGCAAATTAAATCCTGTTTTCGCTAGAAAATTAATTTCCCCAAGTGTAAAGAAAGTTATAAAAGAAGAATCATCTGATGTTTTTATTGTAGAAGAAATAAAAAATGGACCACCAAAAAGAAGACGGTCAGAATCGATCAAAATTCCTTCGCCTCCCAAAAAAAGGCGTTTTGTAAAGACCAATAATAATAAATATAGAAAAAAGTTGGTTCCGACTAAAAACATAAGTGATGATGAAGTGGTTGTATTAGATTAACTATATTTTATATATATTTTTTTTCACTTTTCTACCTAACTTCTTAGTTAGGACTGTTCATTCAACCTTTTTGTAAGGACATAAATATGATCTCCAAGTGATAAGTTCCACCCTCAAATACACCCCCCGACCCCAGTTACTCAATAATTCCTTTCATTAAATCAATTGATATGTAACCACATTTTAGCATCAGTAAATTTTAACCATCACCATGCTTTATCATAATTTGTTTAGTGATGTTATAATATATACATTGCATAACTTAATTCATATATTAGAAATTTTAAGTATGCTCTGTGTAACAACTTTTTTCATTTTCTTCAATATATTAAAGTTTATCCTTTATTCCTGCCTTCGCAGAAAAATTGTCAATGCCCATGATATTATTTTTATGTCGTACTAAAAGTTAGTGTCATAAAATATACCAAGTACAGAAGCATGGTGATCACAAACTTCTTACATAAGTCTATTTATTACCTTTCAGGGTAAATGGAGTATAGAGATAAATATTTAGTTTCTTCTGTGGCTAATATTAGAAGGCAATAAAGTTCTAAATAAAGTTGTTGAATGTAACATTTCTACAGCTTTAAGTTTTGGGAGTAAAGATATGATTATGTGAACACTGTGGTATGTTATGCCTGTTATGACATACCTTTGTTGTAGTTTGGTATAAACAGGATACTCAAAAGTTCATAAATTCACATTAGATAGGACAAAGATGTAATTAGTTTTAGTATTTCAATACATACCAATCCAATCTGTGATACACTATTGCAAAATGGACTGACTAAGTTGTGAAAAGCTTTTATTTAATCTTATATTGAAAGTGTGACACAGTTTTAACATTGTGATACTTATAGAGAAATGTGTTCTTAAGTTATAAAATAGCAATTTAGTTAGTTTTAATTTAGTACACTTAAGGTCAGTTGCACAAACATGATTTTGATTCTACAATCACTGGATTGCCAATCAGCTTGATCATAGGTCAAGAAAAGTTTGGGTTGCAACAAAGTTAGTCGGGGATCAAAATCTCCAATCAACTTTTTTTTAGCACCGCGTCTTACTACTGGTTCGGGTTATACACTTATCTACTAATTACTCTAATGGTTTTAGGGATTAGTAAGGCTATATTTAGAGGAAGTGTACCCACATTGGTGTAGAGAGAGATTGGAAAACTTTTTTTTTTTTTTTCGGGGCATTAACCATCCTCAGTACACCCATCCAAGATTCAAACCTCGATCTCCCTGTCATCGGCAGGCTAGTCTACTGCGAGTGTAGCTTGTTGGTCCATGCAGCCAATCCACTCACCAGATTTGACCAAAGAATCAAATAAGACTAACATGGCAACACTGTGAAAAGTTCTAATTTTGAACAACTGTATGTTGTAACATAACCTAAAAGTATACGCCAAGCTAGGCTGGCTTTGTGAATATCTGTTTATATTGTGTTTATTTAATTAATCTACACAAATTTGTCTAGAGCTATTAATAGAAGTTTTTATTAATGGATTATTATAGCTAGGTTATAAAATGAACTTTTTTTAAGTATTTATATAATTCCAAAATTACCTATAGAGTGAAAAACATGTCCCAACTTTACTTCAAATGAGCTTTACTTCAAATGTCTTGTTACTGTATTTGAAAGCATATGTTTCAATATTATTTAAAAAAAACTGATGTGGTGACAAGTAAGCAGAAAGAGGCGGTTTGGAAAAGTTTGGCCGATGACTTTAATAAAATCACATCTGCAGTTCAGAGATCCTCAGAACAATTAAAAATATGGGCCTACTATGAAAACTACAAGGAGGAGCCTAAAAAAAAGAACCGCTGATGTGATGACAAGGTAAAATGTTTACTTTTCTGCAAAACTTTATAAGTATAAATACAACTATTTCATTAATTTTCTATGTCTGGCTGGAATTAATTAAAAGCAGTAATTTGTTTTATTTTATTTGAAAACAATTGTTAATTTTATAGATTCATAAATTGAATTGCTTTATTGTCACTAAGTCTAACATAATACGAGGGGTGTATTTTAAGTAAGGATCACTTTACAATAAAGTAGGAATTACGAAATAGTTTTGGGTAATTTTTTTAATCCAATTCTACATACCTTCAGCTAGATTTCAACACAGTGTCCATTGTTATTTAAACATTTGTCGTATTGTGAGATAAGTTTTTGTAGACCCTCGTCATAGAAGTCTGCCACCAGTGAGGAAAGCAATTCCTGAACCGTTGTTTTCACTTCATCGGCGGTGTGGAAATTCTTGCCCCTATCTTTTGAAACCCTGCATGTTCATTCTTTCACGCATGTGCATTTACAAGGATATGCCGGCTTCCGAAGTGTTGTTGGTTCATGACAATGCAAAACCCTACTCTGCTGCTCATACGCAAGCTCTCATTGAATCTTTTGGCTGCCAATAATCGGATCACCCTTCACCACCACCACCCTCCCTCTATAGCCCTGACCTTTCTCCTAGTGACTACCATATTTTCCTGCATCTGAAAAGGTTCCTCAACGGCAAGCATTTCCACACCGACGACAAAGTGAAAACAACTGTTCAGGAATGGCTTTCCTTGCTGGCGGCAGACTTCTATTACGAGGGTTCACAAAAAATCTTCTCACGATAGGACAAATATTTAAATAACAGCAGAAACTATGTTGAAAAGTATGTAGAATCAGATAAAACTTAGTGGTTCCTATTTTGTTGCAATACGGTGTTTACTTAAAAAACACCCCTCGTATATTTTTAGAATTAATAATTTTGACCTTTATAGTTTCATGAATTAAATTGTTTTAGTTGTCACTAAGCATAAACCAACATAATAATATCAATATATTTGAACTTTATAGTTTCATGAAAGTGATTGTTTGTATTGTACTAAGCCTAACCTAAAATATTTTCTGATTAATAAGCTGGATATTGGCAATTCCGATAGTTGACTATCGTTATATTTAGATAGAAGTTCAGAGCTTTCCCGTAGTTGTCTTAGTACTTGAACATTTTCTATAACCTCATTATATAAATTAAAAACTTCATTACACCTATTCTTTAAAAAGAATTCAAATTCATATTAAAATTAAATTTTATGTATAAATATATTATATAAATATTACTTACTAAAACACAGGTTATATATACAGTAAGTACAAATTATATTTATATGGACAATCAGCTACAGGTTACACACTGATTGGATAATCAAACAATTGATGGTAGAGAATTTGCTGATTAAATTGACCAGAGATTTGATCGACAATCACATTCTAATTGTTAATGGTGCAACTGAAAATGAGGTTTGAAACACTGATTGGAGATCACTTTGCATCTGCTCTCTGATCAAGGCATTGATTATTGTTTGTGCAACCAGCCCATAGTATTTGATTGGCAAATTAATTTTAACATACAAACACACACACACAAATAGTCTTGGTTTCTATTGAAATAAAATGATTGCACTTTAAATATTAACATGTGTAAACAATTATTTTTTGGTGAAAATATTTGATATAGAAATATCGTAGTTTAGTTTATATTCATAATATTGTATAATTATTGCTCAAAACCAAATCTTGAATTCAAATCTTAAATTTTCTTTTGAATCTCAAATCTAAATTTGAGTAGAATTATACCATAGTCAGAATATTTAAAATTGAATTTCGAGAAAAGTTGTCAAAGCAATAGTATCTCATTGAAAAACACTATTTTGTTTGACATATCTGGTTTATCATAAAAAACAAAGAATCATTTTTTAATAAATAAATTAGACCGATATTAGGTCTAATACAATATTGTCCTTTTTAATGATATTTAATTCTTAATTGCACACGTATATAGACTTGCTTAAAATTGTGATTTCAACTAAAGGACTTCATATTTGACCCGCCTCGGTGGCGTAGTTGGCTAATGTGCTAGTCGTGTTGAGCTCGACTGTCGAGGACGGGGAGATCAAGGTTCGAATCTTGGTCGGGTGAACTGGGGAGTCTACCTCCACGCAAATGTGGGTTTACTTCCTCTAAATTCAACCTTCCCAATTCCTAATCCATAAGCGTAATTAGTACTTAAGCGTATAACCCAAACGGGTAGTAAGACGCTGTGCTAAAATTAACTTCATAATTGTATTAGAGTTATCTTTTTGATATTTTTACAAGGCTCGAATCTTTTGAATATCATGCAATTTGTTGGCATAAAGGATTTGAGTGTCCCATTTATACTATATATCTTCTGCGTTTGTATCGGTTAAGAAAATATACAAAATAATATGATCAGAAACTGATCAAATGGCATGGTGTGTCCATCTTAAATATCTATTAATGTCTTTTTTCCCTTGATTGATCTCACTGCACTGCTCACCTTCCTGCAGGTGTCAAGCTATCACTAAACATACACAGCCACATTTACTAATTAATATGAGATTGTCATTTAAATACTCTATTTTAATATATGTATTGAGCCCACACCAGTCTTCTTAGGTCTAAGGCAGCGTTTTTCAACCTGTGCATTACGTAGGGTCAGAAGGTGTGACGCGGAAGTTTGAGGGACGATAAAAAAAAAGTGAAAAAGATTTGAGGAGTAAAAATAAATCTTTTTAGATCCATGATCAACATTATGTTTGGAAATAATACAATTATTAGAATTTTATCTTTGGAACTTTTAAATACAGTATTAATATTAGTTATTTTAATAATAAATTTCTTCCTTAAAAAACTTTTGGTGTATCTTGACAATTATTTTAGCACCTTGTTCACAGTGCCGAGAGTTGAAAAATGTCAAAAATCGCTGGTCAAAGGCATTAGACTCGGAATAGACCAAATTTCTGATGACAGGAAAGTTGAGGTTTGTATCTCAGCAGGGTGTCTTAATGGGTGGTTTTTCCATAAATTTTCCATGCTGTTGTAAACACACTTTATCTCAAATCCTCTTTCTCCTCATTCCTTAGATCAGGGCACATTCAAGACTTCAGAATAGAGAGGCAGGCACCAATAATATTTACATTTGGATGTCAAATAATAATAATAATGATAAAAAATAAAATTACAACAAAAGTGATTTTACTTTTAAAATGTACTAATTAAATTTTTTGGCAATCTACTCTTTAACAATCATTGAGTGAGTGTTGAATTCATTTCTACACCTCATATTTTCAGAAAGAAAAATACATTTATAACTTGAAATGGAATATATCGCAGCACTGGCTGCATGCTTTAACGCGTTAGGAGCTTAAAAATTATATTACAAGTTTTTTTTTTGTGTGTTATTTATTTGAAAAGTTAAATATATATCACTATGTGCCACATTTAAAGTTAATGTGACCTTAGGCACTGCATTTCATTGTCCTATTTAACAGAGCTTGGAGAGTAGTATGATATTTTTGCTTGTAAAAGTCATCAAGGTGGGCATCAGTAATTTAATAAGTTACTTTTATAATCATGAATGAAACCAATGAAATGCTATGGTACACATACCTTCTGGCCCGAGTAAGGACTTGGCTCCCCAACGCAGTATAAAGGACCATTAGTACTTCGACACAGAAAATAAAATAATATGTTTGAAGTTTTTTTTTGTTAGTTTTTTTTTCAGAATAAATTACCTAACTCATGATATGTTATCTTTGGAATAAATCCATCCACTATTTATTGGGCCTTTCTGAATAACGATAAACTTAATGGACCGTCTTGAGTGGTCTAAGGCGTCACTCTCATGTTAGACTGGCCTGCTGATGGCTGAGAGATTGGGATTCGAATCCCGGTTGGGTCTATTGAGGGGGATTTTCCCTAAATGGTTTTCTACTCTCTTTTCTCGCAAATGTGGTTAGGTTAACTCTAAAATGCTTCCTTCCTCATCTCTAACCCATTGGAATGATTATCATAAATGTGTATAGCTTGAACAGATACTGAGATGCGGCGATAAAAAAAAAACTTAATATGCAATCAATGTAAAAAACCATTGTTTGAGAAGGATTCATTGAATGTAAGCCTTGCAAAAACTGATTTTGAACTGAAAAGGGTTTGAAGTAAAAGGTGAATCCAGGGCTTGTTGTCGTTAGGGGTGGGGAGAGTATTTTCATAAGGCTCCTTCAAGTATAAATTAAATCATTTTAATTAATCAAGATTTTAATTTTTAATAATAATATTGCTAGTTTATAAAAATTGTTTTAGTTAAAATAATTAAAATAGGACTTGTAAGAAAAATCCGCTTTTGATTAACAAATTTATTATTTTAACAAAAATTAAATTAAAACATAAAGTCGCTGTCAGAATAAAAGTAGTAAATATGTACATGGGCCTAAAATGTTTTAATAAATATTAATTTAAAAAAATACATTTTAATACAAATAATTGGATATTATACTAAACTTGGTAATCTAATTACTGGAAAATATTAGTTTTAAGCCACTTGCTTTTCTGCATGGATCGGCTACTGTTTGTAGTCCATTTAACCTGAGGTATATACACAGCCCATATTTTTTGGATTTAAAAAAAATCTATAGCAAATTCAAAACGGAAACTTTATATTGAGTAACATAACAACAATAATGAACATCTGATTCTGAAATTTATGAAAGTTTTCTACATTGTAGCTACTGGATTATATACTGTTTGGATCACAGTTTTGAGAAAATATGTCGTTCTTGATTATAAAACGTTTCCCCTTATTTACAGTTAAGTTTTATTCTTTGAGGGAATAGCTGTAATAAAATACTCTTTCATGCCAATTATTGTCAGCCATAGTTTTATTTATGTTCCTTACAAACTGCAGTGATATATTCTGGATCGCTTCTGTGGTGGCCATTCTGATCAAATTTACTTCAATACGATTTTAATTATTTGTAAATAACCAAACCAAAATATAATATATTTACAGTCAACTCTCAATTCTACGACCATTGACGGTTCCCTGGAAAAGGGTCGTTATTTTGAAGGGGCCGTTATTGGAATTTTAACCGATTTTGTTTCGCTCCCGACCCTCATACGCAAAAATTGCATTTTTTTGAAAACACATGAAAAAATACCTCCCTATTTCTTAAAGAAGTCAATTATGGAAGCCTGCTTCTTCTTAGCGCCAGTTAGCTAAACGAAGACTTTCACATTATAGAACCAGAGCCACAGCTCTTCGGCAGCACCTTGGCGCTTAAGTGCTCTTAAGTAGACGTCCCCGGCTTTCAGAACATCTTTCAGTGTAGGGATGTCTTCAGGCTCTTCTTCCATTTCTTCCTCCCCCGCTTCATTGCTGGACTACTGCTGCTCCCTGATTATATCGGTGTCGTCGAGGGTGCCCCAAACTGTGATGTCATCGTCTGCTGCTATGTACTCCTCATACGTGCAGTTTGGGGCTAATCTCTGCCACGTTTCCTCATCGCACGGCCGAGTGAAAGTCAGGGGGGCAGACGAAGGTGCTGTTGATGGGTCAGGCAGCTGTTCTGTGTAGGGCCTGGCTGAGAATTGGAGTTCACTAGCGGTGGGTCGTCTGGGTCTTTGGCGCTGGCAGCGGTGGGTAGCACATAGACTGCGGTCCCTTCGTTGACTGGTAGGACAAAGCGGGTGCGTCGGAAGCAATTGGCAATTACTACCGGTCTCACGGCCCTCCAACTGACGACGATTCCCTCCATGGATCTGAACACGTCCCACTTTTTGACCTTGCCCATTTCGTAGATTCCACACCATACTCCAAACAAGCATCTCGCGGAACTTCACCTTTACTTGCTGGATTATTTTCAGGTCCAGGGGCTGAAGCATTCTGGTGGTGTTCTTTGGCAGAAACACCAGCTTAATGTTCCTGAGTTTGTCGAGAGCAGGATGTGCGGGGCAATTGTCGACAAAAAGCACAACTTTTCTATTTGCGGCGTCCATCTTCGAATTGAAGCCTTGAAGCTAACTCGTGAACACCCCCGAGATCATCCATGCCTTCTTATTAAAACCATAGTCACAAGGCAGAAAGTTGTAGCCACCTCGTGAACACCCCCGAGGTCATCCATGCCTTCTTATTAAAACCATAGTCACAAGGCAGAAAGTTTCCCTTGAAGCCCCGGGGTTTCTTGAACTTACCGATCACGAGGGGGCTTCATATTATCGCTGCCGTCCATGTTGAGCACAGAAGGATGGTGAGGCGCTCCTTGCTCCTCTTTGCACCCTTGCTCTTATTCTCTTTCAAAGCAAGAATGTGTTCTAGCATGAGGTTGTAGAACATTCCCAGCTCGTTAATGTTTTATACATCTTGAGGCTGATAGCACCTAAGGATGTTTCGGAGCAAGGGAATCCACACCTTCACCGGTGTTGGGTTGACCGATTCGCTTTCACCGACGACCTTTTATCTGGATATGCTGTGATGCACTTTTAAACTCTCTAGCCACTCACTTGAACACCTAGTTTTCTATACCCAACCTCAGGGAAAATTCATTGGCATTCCTCTGCATCATGAGTCCGTTTATAGGCACGTTTTACTCTCAATGCTGGCTGAACCACTCCAGCATAGCTTGCTCCAGATTCGCCTGCATCGCACCCTTCAAATTTTTGGCCTTTACATTGTGACCTTCCTTCTGCACTGCATTCACAATTTCTTCTCTCATTTTGAGAGTCGTTAAAAGTGTTGACTTCGGGATGCCATGCCGCTGCGCGATCTCCGTCTTTGTAATCATCTTCTCATCCACTTACTGGTTGATCTCGTACTTCTTCATGAGCTTCAAGAAGGCCCTCTTTCCACTCATTTTGTTGAAATTATAAGTTCGTTTCAAATAAAAAAATAGTTTGGGTCGTCAAAATTCGGTCACAAAATCAAACCAAAAACGTAACCAAATCGAGAATCTAAATAACCATGGCAACAAGCCTGGCGCGTGATGTAGCGACAGTCACGTGCGGGGAAACATTGACTTGCTTGTAGGATGGGGGTGGACAGAGTCAAGTGCTATTGGCTCGCATTGATAGGGTGGTGTCTATTTTTATACCTGACCTACCCCAGTTACTAGTAATACAGTGCTCACAAAAAATAATCGTAAGTGCAACAAACACATTTTACGGCCGATTTCCTTAAAATTTTCGACCTTTTTTTCCCCACATGTTTCACGGTTCCCCAAAAAAGGGTCGTTACTTTGAGAGGGACGTTATTCCCGGGATCATAGAATTGAGAATTGACTGTAGATGAAAAATTTTTGTCTCTGTGTATGCATAATTTTTTATTATTGCATTTGTATATTACTGTATCTTAGTTATGCTCATATTAAATGAGTTAACTAGAATTACAGTAACTTTGTCCTTTTTGGACCATTGAAGTAATTCTAGACAAGTATTCCGCGTGCATTTGCCTTGCAAATATTTGGTCACTTAGGGAAGTCAATTTACATTGCCCCTTATTGATATATGTTTGATAGATTTTATGTTTCAATTTCCATGGAGTGTATCCTAAAACACTTTAAATTTAAATACAAATCAATTCTTCATCACAAGAAAGTTCTATTTTTAAATAATTCACTGCCATTGATGTAGGATATAGTATAAAATAAACCTGTAAAATATTATAACTAAACTTAAAAAGTTACACAAAAATATTTATTTACAATTCTATTTAAAGATGATCAATGATATATCATATTATACTTATTTATCCTTACACAAAATATTTATTTACAATCCTATTTAATTAAAGATGATCAAATGATCCATGTTGTGTTAATGACAATGTTTTGCTTTTCTTTTTTTCCTAGAAACCTTTACAAATATTTTTATAATCAAAACAGTTTATCTAAGGAAATAAATCTTAAATACATTTTTGGATAGACTGTTAATTAAAGAGGGAGAAAAAATGCAATTTCATGTTTCGGAGCAACGTTAGTAAAAAAAAAGTCTCAGTTCATTGATATAGGCTTACATTTAAACTAATTATGTAAAATAATTTATTACATACTTGAAAACATACATTGCATTACAGCTCGATCTGAAAAGTGAGATTTTGTATTTGAAGTATAAAAAAAACCCAGAAACTCGTCTATCCTAATTTTATGGAACAATGTCCATTCCGCATAACCAGTAGTTTTGGACATTTTTTGCCGTTAGGAATAGAAAGAATTCGTCACCAGAGAATGCAAGTGTTCTAGCTCCAAAATTGTTAAATTTGAGATATTTGGTGTTTACGAACTCAAGTTGTCGTCTAGTAACATTGGCTTTATACACAAGGTCAAACTTCAATGCTCTTTTACACAACAATGAAAAATTGTACAGAACACTTGCTTTCTCTGGTGACCAATTGTATCTACCCAATTGTCATGGAAATAACATATTATTTTTATATGATACAGTATGATAAATAAAATGTGATTTTTGTTACAAACTAAGACCAAATTTAAAAGGTTACAACTTTTTAAGAAATATTTATATAATATTTGAGATTTGATGAATGTTTACTGTATTTTGCAGGACATGATTGTAATTGGAGATTTTCAGTTCATATTAAAAAAGGTTTATTTTTCTTTTAGTCAAAAGGGTGTTTTAGATAAACCACAATTTTGGATAGTCGAGATATGGATAAAAGCATTAACAGTGTAGTTACATAAATATAGCTGTGAATGAAATTTTTTTTAAAGAATTAAATCAAAACAATTTTGTAGATAAGATTATGCTTTAATTTATTGTATCCCTTTGCTAAAGTGTAATAAATGGTTCTAGCAAATAATATTACTAGTAATCAAATGATGTAAATGCAAATGAGTACAATGTTTCACAGCTTACCAGGTGGGCAGTCAAAGTAATCATGGAAAACCTGGAAATGTCAGTGAATCTTGAAATTGGTAAATTTGGTTGTCTATGGGGAAAAAAAACACATATCTTATTCAAAAACTGTTTTAAATAAGTCTATGTTTATTTTTGAACATCTTTATAAATTCTGATTTGGGTTTTAGTAGGAGAAATTTACATTTAAGATCACAAATACGTTATCTGAGATTGTGTGGTGGCTGACCTGTATAAATGGGACCTCGGTGATAATACCACGTACATTAAAGCTCTTTTAAAAAATTTAACTTCCAACGAACTGGAGCCTTTTAATATAAACACATGTTTTAAATGAATACATATTAATTTTGAGAAATGTATACATTTAATTTTCAGCATAATATAGAATCTGTAAGTCATATTAAAAGTTGCTTACTTGGTTTTTTAATGTAATTATTTGGCATAGTATGTTAACAATGTACAGTATATTGAAGATATTATTGATCATGTTAAGTTGTACCTAATGTAAGTTATTATTAATATACCATGGTGTCTGGGAGGAAAATTCCCCCTGTTGTATAAATTATGTAATAGTAGAAATAATATTTTAAAAATGGCTTAATGGCCTCATATAAAATTGTATACATCAGCTATTTAAATTACATATAAACAAAAGCAAAAATTGTTTTTGTACTATTTTTATTTTGCATGACTACGACATAGTAATATAATATTATTATATAAAACCTTTTTATCTGTTAATTTAATCCTTATTTCAAATATATGTATATTTTTGTTTACAATTTTGTGTGTGTGTGTGAAAAATAATTTGTATCTTGAAAATGAATTTTAGGAATTGTAATAAAATGTAGTTATATAGTTTTATTTACATTATTTATTGTTTAAATTTGATTTTTAGATTACTTAATGAAAATAAATATATATTTCTATGGATTTTTATCAGCAAGACAAAGTTTGTTTTTTATTGTATTTATTGTATTAGAGAACAATAATTAACTTCAGTTATTTTAGTTTTGCACAGTTTAAAAAAATGGACAAGCCCAGTTCCCATCTACCTTGCATTATTTTTTTGTTTTGCATTTATGCTTAGCGACCAAGTTCTTTATGAACATAAACTCTAAAGATTGCTTGGCCCCTTAATTTTTAGTGTCTTAGAAGATGAAAATAGTAGAGATTAGTTTGAATAATTGCTATTTTTGAACAGGGCCATTACCTGAGTAGTATTTGGTGTTCTGTAGTAAATTGTTAGCTTGTAAGTCTTCTTTTATATAGTTTCATCCACAGAAAATACACGTAAATGTGTGTATGAAACTATTTACAGCTGGTTTGCGGTAAAAAAAACCACACTTCTGGATCATCATCATCATGTTATTCATCTCCAGTTTCCTGGGTGTAGTTAGTGAGCACTCGCCCTCTAATCCTGTCTTTGCACAGTTCGCTCTCATGGATTATATCCCAATCTTGTCCTCATTCTTTCACATCTTTTGTCCCTTCTCTCTCCATCACATCCTTGCTATTTCAACTGGTCTTGTAACATTTACTTCCATTTCAGAGTATTTTCTTGCCTTCCTTCTGTTGTGCATTTGTTGTAAATGTCCATACCACTTTAGTCAAGCTCTACTTATTGTTTTTAGCACACTTCCATTCGCCCTGGCATCCTTCCCATTGGTTACAATACTTATCCTGTCTTTTTTACTTCTCCTTAATATTGATCTTTTGTATTTCAATTCAGAGGCCTGTAAATCGATTATTCTGTGTGTTGGTGATAATGAATTTTTTTAATTTATTTTTTTATGTAGTTTGTCTCTTGAAATTTTACACGTTGGCACTTACTAATTAAAAAAAGTTATTTCAAACAAAAACAAGTTTGTGTTTTACAATTTAAATGTTAATTATTATATACTTTGCTAAGCCATTACTTGGGAGAATTGCCTTAAATATAGCTAACCTTTAAGTGTTAATACTTATTTGACCTCCATCGGTGGCTGCATGGACTAAAGGTCAGGTTCTTGGCTGGGAGTACTGAAGGTGGTTTCCCACTTTCCCTTCATAAAAATGCAGCTACATTGCTTCTACATTATACCTTTATCTCCACTTCCATTAGTGTAAGTAAGAAAATAGCTCTAATGAGTGATAGGAAACATCAAAAAAGCTATCTAATTTTTTTGTGGTTAGTGGGATGATTAATACAAACTATATATAATTTTAAAAAAACTAATTTTGTTTGTATATTTTTTAACTAGGCTACAAATGAGTCTGAACAAATAAATGTACAATGAACAATGAACAAATTTCATCCTTCAAACTTAACTCTAGTAATAAACTGTTCTTATTTCCTTTGATGCAATATATTATAACAATTTCATCCATTCTTTAAAATACCTGCATATTATGACTTAAAAACTTTAGTTATTTTACAATAAATCTGCTTGAGCCCAATGCTAGTAATAATTGTATCCTTTTTTGCCACAATATGCTTCAACAATGTGATATAAAATATTCAAAACCATTTTAATTTTACCTTATTTTAACCACAAAATATGAGTGAATTATATCTTTTATTTTAGTTTATGTAGTACTTCGCATTTTAAAGTTTGGTCCAAGGGTGTTCAAGTGTGTTTAGAGTAGTTACATTTCCATAATTATGAAAATTTCATTGAATTTTTACTGAAACGAAACTGGCTCAATGGATGACTAAGGCAAACATGTCCAACCCGCAAATTTGTTCTGTGTGGCCCACAAGCTCGAATTGAAATACTTCAAATGGAAGAAATAAACAAACTAACCTTTTGGAGCTGGCGTAAAATGCTTTTTAATTCTTTTTGTGTTAAAATAATATTATTTGTTCATGTTTTATTATATTTGGGTTCTATAAATTTCATGCAAAGCCTCGGCCAATTCTCCAAGAACTTATGTGAACCTCAGCCGGGGAACTGTTGTACATTCTTTTTATAAGGCATCACTTTCGCAATAGAGTTGACTGCCAATGATGGGGAGACAAGGTTTAGATCTCGATCAGTTGTACAAAGGTAGGTTTCACTAAATGGTTTTCCACTCTACCACTACACAAATATAGTTACACTTCAACTCAATTCTACTTTCCCCCTACCTAACACATAAGCGTTAATGTGTATAATCAGAGCAGGTAGTGAGACGTGGTACTAAAATAAATTAACATGAAGGTATTGGAAATTATTTAGAAAATTTAGAACTTAAGTCTGTTGAGAGCATAAAAAATAAGTTTTTTTTAGCAAAAACATAAAATGTTGAAAGTAATTAATAATGCGCTTGACCACCCTAAAATGGAAGAATAAAGAGTAGTTTATTTTTTATTCTAAATTACTTTCTCTCTTAACTAAAATAAGACTGCATATATCTAGTTTATAAATCAATTAAACCCTATCTGAATGTCCAAAATATTGCTAAATCCAATCTTACACATTTATTTATCACGGGATGTTTTCTGCTGCTTTCATATTTGACAGCAAGAAACCAAATGTATAAAAATTACAATGAGCAAAGGAGAAATTTTTCATTGAATAAATAAACATAGTTATAGGAAATTTAAACCCCATCCACTTATTACTGTAGGTGGTAAAGGTTTAAAAAAAAATGCTGAAGACATTGATTTTGAGTATTAAAATAGTCACATTTTGACCACCTATCTACTTTTAACTACAAAAAAAACCTATATCTTGTTTCATAAAATAAATATCTCACATGCACACAAAATGTCTGCAAGCAGGCCCAAAATTAGATACCCACAACCTTTGGTGTTTTGGCTATGGCAGGAAGTGGGTGGGTGTGAACTCCCCAAAAGACAAAAAACAATGTTATTTTAACGTGTATTTCTAAACCAAACTGATTTGACCAACTTTAGTTAATTATTTTTTTCCAACTCAGAAAATCAAATCTTTACATACCCTACCAATCGTAACTATACCCTGATTTTGGTAGGAAGAACAGTTTAGAAAATTCAAACTTATTTGTTATGGGCCAGCATTGTTAACATTTTAGTATATATTGATAATATCTATCAAAAGTGACGCCTGAAGAATGACCTGATGTATGAATTTATTAAAATAGTTAAGAGTAACTTTAGTAACTAAGAAATACTGTTCTTCCTACTGAAATCATACCATACACTCGCTGTAAATATGGGCTGCTACTAAACCTTTTAGTTCTAAACTTTGCCACATCAAGTGCTCTCCTTTTTTTTTTTTTTTTTTTTTT
>CABFWB010000488.1:132732-165604 GCA_902151455.1 Timema bartmani | reverse complement strand
TTTTTTTTTTTTTTTTTTAACTATACAAATACATTACTAAGGATATGACTTGTACAATATTGTTGTATAAAATTTATTGAAAACAAATGGTCATATATACATATATATATTAACATAAGATTAAAATTAATAATAAAGAGTTTTAAAAGGTGTTGTAGGCTACTTATAAAATATGAATCAAAAATTGAATTTAAGTTTAATGAAAGTGCCTTACTAGTACTATGCTTAGAATGTTTTCTAATTATTTTTAATTTTTTTTTTGTACATATATTTGGGATGGGACCTCAAATCCTTGAGGATATTTGAGGATCAAATTTTCTTTTTTTGTCAATTGAAATTTGTTTTAGAGCTCTAATACTGCGCTTATTGGTGGCTTAGAAAAAATTATAGTTATAGGACGAATTTAACAACCAGGCTCCAGACCTGTATTTTAACATTTAATTACTATTTTGTATTTTCTATTATATTTATATTTCCTCTTAATCATAATTTTTTCTAAGATTCAGATTCGAGATTCAAAATATAGATTCATAAAATATATATGTTTATATATACATATGTGTTGAGAGTCCAAGCCCGATTCCAGGACAAACTAGATTGAACTAGGCCGAATTGGTGCATTCTGCAGCTTGTAGGCTAAACCGATATAGCCCGATATTTTCAGGCAATACTAGTTTTAATCCTCCTTCACCTGATTCCAGGAGAAACTAAATCAAACTAGATCGAACTAGGCCGAATCGGTGCATTCTGCAGCTTGTAGGCAAAGGTGTTTTTTAAGAATAAAATGCTGCTACAAAAAATATATATTTTCACATTTAAAAAAAATACCTTGTAGATGCCCACCAAATCAAAAATAGCTAGTGCTGTTGTCTTTTCTCCTCAAAAACAAGAAACTTTTGTTATAAATAGTTTTTTTTCTAAACGACTTTGTTTTCGGGGTATTCTAGTGTTTCAACTTAAATGACTCACCCAGTATACTAAGGTTGCCCTCTGTCCCCATTTTATTCACTGATCCAGACATAAAGATTGGTGATGTAATAAAACAACGTATCTTCTAAATCAATCACAGTAATATATTTTTATTCGCTTAAAAATAATTTTTGAGCAAAATTCCTATAGAAAATAAATAATGGTTCACATTGACCCGTCCCATAAGAATATCCTATTCACACCAGTGATGGCAGGACATAATTGTGTTGTAATTAATCTCAAGAGCAAAACATTTCTGTAATTATATTGTTTGTTTCCATTTCAATCCAAACAAAGATAGGGTTAATAGTGACAGACTGAATTTTAGATTTGGTAGAACTATATAGGCACCCCTCCTTTCTCCCATAGGATCCAATCAGAAATTTACCTAAGTGATAGAAATTAAGTATAATCACAAATAGTTTCATCAACCTTAAAAAAATATGTTCATGGTAAATTTATACAAAGGTAGTGGATGGGTGACCCATAAATTTCAATTGAAGTTATTACAAAAAAAAAAAAATTATAATATAAATAAAGACTCAACACAAATCTTCTCAAGTTAATCAATATTAATATATTTATAATGTTTCTTTGGCATTAAGATTAACTTTAATTGAAAGGTAAAATTTTGTGAAAATGAAATGTCAATTATTGAATAAGTTATCTATTTTCCTCTATCATAACTCCATACTAAATTTATGAATCACACCAAAAGATACTTAAAAAAGTCAATGAGTTGATCGCAAGACATGCATTACAAACTTTCTTTAAAAATCACACAAACTTAAAACCATTAATTTCCAAGCTTATTATATTAATATAAAATATGTACAAAAGAAAACACTTCAGTCTAAGATTAAAGTAACCTATTTTTAGCTTAAAACCATGTTATTGTCCTCAAAATATTATAAGATTATGATAAACTTCGAATGTCACATAAATGTCAATAAACCTTTTCATTTTGAGGAATATACGAAAAGGAACAAATAAATGAACAGAAAATGGCTATCATAATGTGACAGTAAAAATAGAAACAATTCACACCTTAAAATGCTGCCACTAGACAGAATTGTCACCTCTCGACATGTTATAAGAAAATGATTTTTAAAAATGACCGAAAAATGGTTGAGGTGTCATACAGTGGCAATAATGTAGTGTGTGGAAACTTAAGCCTTTTTTGGTAGTAGAAAAGGTTCACTCTAAGTTATATATACATCCATCCACCTTGCAAATGTGTTTCGACACATTGAAAGATGATTTAAATTGACTTTACTTGTTAAAAGTGATAACGAATTTTTAAGTTGATGAATATGAAAGTGTTTGCTAGTAACTTTTTGACTATTTAGTAAAGGCCAAAGTTACTGTAAACCGACTGTTTCACTCTTTTATTTCTTAGTTTTGTGTATATAATTACGTATACTCAATTTACCCTGAAAGGTAGCAAAATCAGATTAGAATGAAATGGAGAAAAAACAATGCTGAAACTAAATATTCCCTTAGGGATTTTAGTGCATAAAGTTACATAAATAAGCAAGATATAATATTTTGTCAAGACTAAAACAATTAACCTAAAATATTTTAGTTTCAATTCGGCTTTGAGACTATTTCAAGTTAGCTTTGAATTGACAAAAGGGACTTAACACACACCTAGCTTATTGTATTGTGTTTATGTTGTCAATTAATATTCATCAACTAAAGAACCCAGAAATTGTATATCTACACAAAATTATTTCCATTAAACCTTTAATGATTAAAGTATTAAAAAAAAACTTTCATCACATAGTACTGAAAAATATGGGTTTTGGTTGAAATACAATATTGTTATCATTTAGTGCTTAGAAAAAGTACATTAATTTTAATGTCATCAATATAAGTGGTAAATAAATTATCATATGTCTTAAAAAATAGAATATTTGATTACTTGGAATAAAGCACTAGGAAAAACCATGGTTTAAATTAGGAGGACTAGACTTCACCTGAATGATAGTGTAGTAGAAATTGTCTGGATAAAAATAATAACTCTATGGTTGCAAGCTATACTGAATGACGCTAGTTAGTGGTGATAGTGCCAACATTTGTGGATAGTGGGTGTCATGTGGTCAGCATAAAAAACCCTTTGGCCGTTAATCTTAAGTTTTCTAGACTGGAGCTGCTACTTATTATTTTAAGTAGCGCCTCATTTGTCCTCATGAGACTTTAATCCCATTCCAGACCCATTCTGGAAGCGCTCAAACCCAGGACTTCTGGATCTGTAGCCAGAAATTCTGACCACAGAAAAGAATTGATGAGAATAATAATGGTGGAAGGTATTTTACCAGACTGACAAGGATCAGGGTGTAAACAGTTCATGATGATGACTCAAGTTTTGACACAAGCTTTCATAACCACGGGTAGTTTTATCAGGTTCAGAAAGTAAACTGGTTATTGGTTGGACTTCAAGGTCACCTTCAAACCTGAAGAAACTACCTGTGGTAATAAAAGCTCATCTTTAATAATTTGTTTGTTTTTTTAGCGTTTTATCTAAAAAAAAATTCTACTCTAATATTGCTCAGTCAAGTGTGTTGACTATCCCTTATATTTAAAACTAATGAATGTATGAAAATAGTAAAAATGGGTCAAATTGACTACTTTAAGAATCTGGATTTTTATTTTATCACCACAACTTACTACCTGTTAAGGTTATACGCAAATGTACTAGTTAAGCTAAGGATTTAGGAATGAGGAAGTTGGGAAATGTACCAGCATTTTTGTGAAAATCATTTAGAAAATACCACCCTCAGTATACCTGATCGAGTTTCGAACCTCGATCTTCCTGTCATTGGCAGTCTAGTGTATTGCGAGAGTGACGCCTTAGACCATGTGGCCATAGAAGCTGGTAATCTGAATATATTTATTTTAACTTCGAAAAAATTATCAACATAAGCTGGAATAAGAATATAAAATAGTAATAGGAATTAGGTAAATGTTGAAATTTTTAGCTAAAATGCATTCATTATAACATTCATACATCCAGTTAAGTGTTTAAATTAATGATGGCCTTGGGTTTGATAGTTAAGTTTGTCCTATAATTGTGGTGTGGAAATAAAAAGGGGGCTAAGTTCCAAAAAAGTATTATTTTATTTTATTCCATAGAAAGGTAGTAAATGCCATTTCCAACAACCTTTGAAAAGCACTAAGTGCCATAATATGTATAGTAGAACCTATTTCTCCCAAAAGATAGGGTAGGTGATAACTCCAGGCTGATTGTTATTAAGAAAGGGGCTATGTTTCATGACTAGAATACATCCTAATATTTGTAACTCTCAATAGATAGGGCTAGTGAATCTACATATCAATTCTCTTTTGTTTTAATATGCATATTAATTCTCTTTGGTTTGAGATCTAATAAGTATAACCTATTGGTGTTTATCTTTATGAATATTAGTAATATAAAATTAATTGTTTTTACCATGGAAGTTGTTAGTAAGAAAAGAACTAAAGGATCTAGGTGTTAATAATGAAAGAAGCTTAAAACTTGAGGAAAGGAATACTTCACATACAAGATGAAGAAAGTACCTGCAAAAGCACCACCTTCTTCTGAGGTAAATACCTTGTGATTTTCACATAGCCTTACATCCAAACATGACTATGTAACATAACTAGATACCATAGAAATCCTCGGTCCCGGCACAGATTTATCTGATTGCCAAACCTTTCCTTCACCTCTGACAAGACATGTATTAATCATAAATTGTGAATGTGAGGAATGCCAGGCCTCCACCATGGTTCGGATTCCACGTTAAACTCTAGGTCCTCCATTTCATATCACAATCACCATACCATTGCACATTAGCGTAAGTGCGTATAACCCGAACGGGTAGTAAGACGCGGTGCTAATAATAAAATAATAATAGATACCATAGTCAATCTTATGTCAGTTACCTAGCTTGCTTGCTATAATTTTATTTATTTTCGATATTTAAGAGAAAATGTTTTCTTTACTGGTTTTATAGAATGTGCAAAAGCAACTTCAAATGTGAAGTTCTCGACAACACTATAGAGCTACAACTTTTTGAAAACGTTTACAAACAAGACAGGCATACACAAGGAACGTATTTAATGGGACTTTGAACAATAAAAAATGTTCAGAGGCGGCAACATGGTAAATATGATGACCCTTCTCAGAGCCGACGCCAATCCACGCCATCATTCTGTGTTCCTAATGGAAAAGGAGATGTAGTTCAAATGTGCCGAAACACATTCATGAATATTTTTGCTATTAAGAAGAAACAAATAGAAATTTTAATAAGAAAGAAGAAATCTGGAGCAACAACTTACATTGACAACAGAGAGGCACACAAATCTTCAAAGTATACAGACTAAGATGTGGTGAGAATAAAGGAACATGTCCAGTCAATACCACGGGATGAGAGTCACTACACTCGAGCTAAATATAGTAAAGAGTATTTAAGTCCAGATCTGAATGTTAGTAGGCTCCACAGTGCTTTCAATGAAATTACAGTGAGCTATAAATTTTACAGTAAAATCTTTCTGAAATATTTCCCAAGCTTATCATTTCGTCGGCCTTGACATGACATATGTAAAACCTGTGACAGACTCCAATCAATGTGAGCTCCAAAACAGTAGTCTCGGAAGCAAAACTTCTCTTGAACTCCACCAGAGGAAAGCAGGAAAAGCCACAAATTGCATGAAGAACGATGCTGCTGCTTCCCAGATACCAAATGGTAAAGCAAGTTGCATTTCAATGGACTTACAACAAGTTCTTTTTGTGCCTACACTAACACACTCGGAAATTATTTATGGGAGACAACTTAGCTGCTTCAACTTTTGTATTAGCTTTAGCGACAACCAAAACTAATCGTATGTTTGTGGCATAAGGGACTTGCAAACAGAGGAGGCAATGAAATTCATCCTGTCTTAAGAGTTAAATATGGGAATAACACACAAGAAACATCTATTAGTGTGGAGTGATAACTGTACAGGACAGAACAAGAATCGAATGATAATCTTTGTGTATATATTTTTTGTTTCAATTGGCTTATTTAACATTCTTGAACACAAGTTTTTAGTGAGTGGGCACAGCTATCTTCAATGTGACAGGGAATTTGCATTAATAGAAAAACGCAAACATGTTATGAAAGCATTTGTTCCCTCTAACCTAAAAGAAGTTTTCATTTCTGTAAAGAAAAACTGGCCTTTTACATTGATTAATATGAGGAAATCCATTTCTTGGATATCCAAGCAGCTGCAGATAGTATCATAACCACTGCTAAACTGAATATACTCAAAGCAGCATGGTTAAGCATACCAAATTTCCTGGTGTAATACCAGTGAAAGAAACATTCGACGAAGCGGAAGATTGGAAACAAATATGTGTACTGAAGAAAGAAAAAACTATAGCAGACATTCAAAATGCTCAGTTTGTTTCCATAAATAAACCAAACAAAATAACCGCTGAAAAAAAGAATGATTTGTTGGCTATTGTTGACTACTTACCTGCTGAAAATAGACCTCTTTATGTGTCAATTTGTTCCAACACTAAGTAGTTTTATTACAATAACTCCAGATTGTGATTTTAGAACTTAGCCTCTTTCTTATTTCTACGCTACAATTATGTTGTGACTGGACCATCCATATTAGAACTTTAAACAAATTCAAATTTTTGAAAAAACATATGGCTGAGCCAATCAATTAATTTGCCAATCAAGGCTGATCACTGATGCCGATCAATTGGTTCATTTAATTTTAAATATTACAAAGATAATATGTAGTAATAATATGGGTATGGGTCATTTTTATTCTGTTTGGTATAGTAGGTTTGCTTACACAAATTTGGTTTAATATATATATATATATAATATTAATATATATATATATATTTATTTTAGCACCATGTCTTACTATCCATTCGGCTTATTAACCTCTGTAGTAATTATACTAATAAGTTAGGGGTTAGGTAGGTTTAATTGATGAAGTGGACCCGCATTTGTTTGGAGGAGCATGGAAAACAATATAGGGAAAACCACCCTCAGTGCACCCAACCAGGATTGAACCCCGTCTTCGGCAGTCTAAGCTAACACGAGAGTACTGCATTAGACCAAGCGGCCACCAACGCGGGTAAAAATGTAATTCACTTTATCATTGGTCAGCTTCAATGCTCTAAGTTCCTGGCTACAGATCCAGAGGTCTCAGATTCAATCCCCGACAAAACGAGGTCACCTCGGCCTCATGAGAAGCTACTTTAATGAAAAATTAGGAGCTTTGCCTAGAAAACTGAGATTATCGGCCAAGGGTTTGTTGTGCCGACCACATGACACCCTCTATCTGCATAAGTCGGTACTATCATCGCCAAAAAATGGTGGTCGATTGTTCAGTGTGTCTTGATTGCGGGCTGACACATTTTAAATATAATTTCGGTCAAACTTTTCTCATAGTTAAGCTTCTGATTATTTACATAGGAATTTTTTAATCTGTGTATAGAATATCAGGGCAAGTCTATTAACTTTAGAATAGTAACAGAAAGAGAGTTTTGCTAATTAAATTTAGAGTTTAAATAAGCATTATCAATTTAAATTAATTTTATAAGTATCAACATAAAGATAAGTTTTGAATTCATGAGGTAATTTTGAAACCTCCGATACTAACTTCTCTTGAATCTTCCTCTCTCGGGGCCAGTTTCATATGTAAAGCTCGCCCATTCAATTAGAGTTTAGGTAGGCGTCATCTTGTATTTAGTATAGCGCCACATTTGAGGCGTGCTCAGTCCGACTATGAAACTGGCCCTTAGTGCAGGCAGCTGTTTACTAGTTGACCTTGTGAATCACCTTGCAAAGATAATCCCTCCACACTAACAACCACTCTAATATAGCTTCTCTATCACACTGACCTTGTTATTGATAAAAGAAGCAACTCTTTACTAACAGCCACCTGTTACCCCTCCACCAGTAACAGAAAAAAGGACAAGGCTCTCTGCCAAGTGCTTAACGATGATGAGTCGGTAAGTAGTGCCTGCCCATGCTGCTCATTAACAAAATATCTTATGGTTTTAAGAATCTGTGAGCCAAATTCTGATTGGTCATTAATTTGCATCAACCTGACGCTAATTTTATGTTATTAGAGTCTCAAGTCCAATATTTTCTCAAATATCCTTAGGGTTTCAAGGGTTCGGTCCATAGTAAATGTCTTGATACATTTTCCTACCAAAATTTTTCTAAATCAAAGATGACACAAAAGTAAATGTCTTAATATAAAAGAGAATCACTAGTAAGAATTTGGACACATGCAAAAATTTAGATAAATTCCCGCTTATAAAAAGTGGCTATAATAGCAATGTTTGCTTATGAGATTGAGCCATCTCAGTACTAAATTTAATCACTCATGTTATTTGTAGCTGATTAGGGTATAATTTTAATACTTCTCCCCAAAAGCCTGCCATCTAACTATTCTTATGCAGAATCCAAGCTTAAATCTTTTTGTGAATTAATAAACAGGCAACAACAATATTTAAGTGATCATGATCAATCTATAGCCATGCTGCCATAGTCCAGTCTGTGTTTTCTATGTCTTCTGCTTAAGAAGGGGACTGATGTACCCCCAAAAATTTAATAATTATGTGTTTTATTGTGTTTTAATCGTGAACTTTGAGGACTAGAGTTTTCTGGTAGTGTGTAGCACTGTAGGCCTTGTCCTATCCTCCTTTCAATGTTTAACTAAACACAGCCGTTTGAAGCCATTTTTCCTTTGTTTACAATAGAAAATGTAATTAATATGCATTAAAAGTTTTAAAGGGCAAGGTTTACACACCATAAGAATGTTGGCCATAAAGTACACAATTAAAACACAACAAACACATTACAGTAGTTTCCAAGAGCCAGAAAATTACTGTCATAAGTTTTTTGTTTTTTATTATTCTTCGCAGCACGTCTTGCTACCCTTTTGGGTTGTACACATGTACTAATTACGTTAAGAACTAGGGATATGGAAGGTTTAATCCAAAGGAAATGTATCCACATTTGTATGGAAAGTATAAACTCCAATTTTCCAGTCATCAGCACTCTTATCTTATTATTTACAGCTAGAACTGAGAAAAACGCATAGATATTTGAAAAAAATAAAGTTTGATTTATGACCAAAACAGTTTAGTTAAAAATTAAAAGATTTTTTCAATTATTGCGGGTGAAGCCGCGACAGGTGAAAGCTAGTATAGAAATATGTTTTAGTTGATTTGTTGGTTTAAGTATTAAAATGTTTCAGCTAGAATAAGCCCTTATAGCCAAATTGAGCATTAGTGCCTACCAAATGAGCCATCAAGTTGGTTGAAGTAATTTTTTTCTTTATGCTGATTCAAATAATGAATGTCTTTTGAAACATGTCAACTTTTTTTTTTTTTGCAGTACTTCTTAGAATAATAAAGAAAAGAAAAAAAATCACAAACTTAAAAATAAATGTGTAACACTATACAACAAGATAAAATCAAAGTATTCACAATTTGCATTCATAAAATATTTAATGTGATAAACTACCAGAAAACTTTACAAATAAAAAGCGTAATAACCTTTGAAAAATTTGTTATGTTTATAATTTACTTTTTAAGGAGGCTACCTTGGTAAATGAATAGGTGCCATTCAGAAGTTTCACTGGACTGAAAATAAAACATCAAAATTCAAGTGTTTGGTTTTCAATCAAGTAAAAAAAAAAAAAAAATTATTACAGGTGACCTGGTGGTCTAGGGGTAAGGTGTCAGACTTCTGTGCTGAGGGTCCGGGGTTCAAACCTCGGTCCCGGCACAGATTTATCTGATTGCCGAACCCTTCCTTCACCTCTGACAAGATGTGTATTAATCACAACTTGTGAATGTGAGGAATGCCAGGCCTCCACCGTGGTTCGGATCCCACGTTAAACTGTAGGTCCTCCATTTCATCTCTCAATCACCCTACCATTACACATTAGCGTAAGTGCGTATAACCCGAACGGGTAGTATGACGCGGTGCTAATAATAATAATAATAAATTATTTTTCATCTTCCTTTGTATAGTCTAAATGAAAAACTGTGTTTCAAATTTAATATAATTTACACAGACAATGCTAGGAAACAATATTTTTATGATGATTTTTGGGACATTAATGCTTTAAGAATACAGTAAAAATTAGCAGGGGGATTAAATGTAACTTTTTAAACTTAGAGCAAATATGTTAACATTTAATCTAAAAGGAATTCACTAGGGCTGCACTGATGCGGATACCGATGAATCGTTGTCAGCGATTATTAGTGCGTCGGCAATTAATCATAATCGATGATTATTATGTCGATTAATCGTGTTTTTTAAAAGTAAAATTTAAATCAAAATTTTCTAGGTAGGAGTTTAGTGATCTGAATCACAAAAAAAAAAACACTTATATACACACTGCATCTGGGTTGCGGGCTATGCAAAGATTACATAACCAGATAAAGAAATATAAGTTCATAAGTTGATAAAACTAACAATCTATTTCCAACTTTCGCCCACTATGCATAAAATATATTTTTGTATGCATACCATATTTTTGTATTAATTACACTAACCATTATCATTCTCTTCAGTAATTTCCCAATAGTTGTTAATAAATAATCGATAATCGGGATTACATGGTGTTAATAATCGTAGCATGAACAACTATTTTAAACAATCGTAATTGGCATGGGTAATCGGTATTTATTGAATCAATACACCTCTAGAATTCACTTTTACTTAAATGTCAACTATAAAATGGTTCTCCCATTACTTTGTAGGAGAGTTGATAAAAATAACTATAAGTATGAGTAGGAAGAAAATCGTAATTTCAGAGAAAAAAAAACGTCAACCTGATTTTTGGTCTGGCTAAAAAAAATTCAAGCAATCAACAAGGCAGCATCCTTAATGAGTAAACTTAACTGCTAAGAATCCATAAAAAAAATACTGGGCAGTGCTTTAAAGTTTATACCACACTCAAAATATTCCTAACACAAGGATAGGGAGGGCCCTTTCAAACAAAGTAACGCATTGCCCAGACTTGCAATTAAAGTATTTCTACATATGTGATAAACACAGGTGTACATACAGAAGTACACTACTATATGTGACAACCACAAGTGTACATAAAGAAGTACACTGCTATATGTGACGACCACAATGTACATAAAGAAGTACACTGCTATATGTGACAACCACAAGTGTACATACAGAAGTACACTGCTATATGTGACGACCACAATGTACATACAGAAGTACACTGCTATATGTGATGACCACAATGTACATACAGAAGTACACTGCTATATGTGACGACCACACAAGTGACGATACAGAAGTACACTACTATATGTGACAACCACAAGTGTACATACAGAAGTACACTGCTATATGTGACGACCACACAAGTGACGATACAGAAGTACACTACTATATGTGACGACCACACAAGTGAAGAGAAGTATACTGATGGAAAATGTTTGTTTGGCCTTGGCCAGAATGTTATTGTGCCTCCTGCAGGAGAGGAAGAAGGCAACCAGAGTTTAGAACCGTAGATGAGGCTTATTCTTTATCATATGCCTGAAACAAAAATAATATAACTGTACATACAATAGCAGTTGAGGTAAAAATAAATAAGTGAATCCAACACTTGGTTCTTCAAGATTCTTTAAGTGTCCATGCTTACAAATTTCATTACAACCATTAAAAAAACATCAATTATCATCTCAAAAAGTTGAAAGAGACCCTTAAAATCCCAAAGCTAAGTAAATTGTTTTAATATGTTAAATATTCTCCAAAGTGTAGTACACCGAAAAACTTAATCATACACACCAATTGACACACTTTTTAAGGTGTCAGTCTCGCAATAGCCAGGAATGTCAGTAACAAAAAGGTTTCAAATCTAAATCAGATACACTGGGGATGGTTTTCAACGCACTATTTTTCACTGTTTTCCCCATCCCCCCTTTTCATATTCATACTAAGCGTTCGTTTTCATCACCACTACAACTATCATCTTCTTTTTTTTATCCCTCATTGGGATTCTTGCTTTTCCCATTCTCGTTACGTGTCCATACCATATCTTCACCTACTCTCCAGCTACTTCATCAACCATACATCTTAAATCACGCATTTAATAGCCAGGGGTGTTACCAATTTATTTTTTTGCTCTATGTCTTACATGCATAAAATAAAAATAAAAATATCATCATCATTATCGATATTCCACTCCAGCTGGATGGGTGTGGATGAACTAAAATGACCTGTAGCAGTACACTTATCAATTTAGTAACTCTCGTTCCAAAATGAGCCCATAAATAGGGACAAGGAGGTTTCTAAGGATAAACCAAAGTTTGGCATCGCTAAAATTGTCTAGTAAACTCTATGTATGATCGATTGCTAGTTTAAAATCGATTCAAGTTTTCTCATTATGTCTTACTTGACAAGCGCTAGCTAGCTAGCTATGTAGGCAAAGTTTTAAGACTTAAATATGTAAAATTTTATAATTCATTATTTGTTTTTAAATCTATTTTGATTATTGTGAATGGCTGAATTTTTAATACGGCAGTGAAATAATTGTAAAAGTATATTAAAAACAGCACAACTAAATAAAATTCAATTTGATTATGCCCATCACTAGCCCCAACCCATTTGAGGAGTTAACTGTGTTGAATACCAAAGAGTATTATCGAGATTTTTAGCATATAGTATCGATTATTGCAATACCAGTCGATATTATGGGTATCGAGGAATCAAGTATCGTATCGGGCCCCAACTAGGTAGTTATTTTTAACATTAACCTGTGCTATACCTTTAAAATAAGCGAAAATGGATAAAAGCTGTAAAAAAGGCAGCCTTGCACTATTGTATTTATATTAAATAAAGATGTAAAATGTTACCTTTTGATGTAAGCCTAACCCAATCCTTAGTCTGCGATTTTAAGACGACCCTGCTAGCTAGCTATGTAGGCAAAGTTTTAAGACTTAAATATGTAAAATTTTATAATTCATTATTTGTTTTTAAATCTATTTTGATTATTGTGAATGGCTGAATTTTTAATACGGCAGTGAAATAATTGTAAAAGTATATTAAAAACAGCACAACTAAATAAAATTCAATTTGATTATGCCCATCACTAGCCCCAACCCATTTGAGGAGTTAACTGTGTTGAATACCAAAGAGTATTATCGAGATTTTTAGCATATAGTATCGATTATTGCAATACCAGTCGATATTATGGGTATCGAGGAATCAAGTATCGTATCGGGCCCCAACTAGGTAGTTATTTTTAACATTAACCTGTGCTATACCTTTAAAATAAGCGAAAATGGATAAAAGCTGTAAAAAAGGCAGCCTTGCACTATTGTATTTATATTAAATAAAGATGTAAAATGTTACCTTTTGATGTAAGCCTAACCCAATCCTTAGTCTGCGATTTTAAGACGACCCTTAAATTTAGAAGCTACAAATTTGAGAGAAAAACATCTTGGATTCAGATAAATACGGTATTCTAAAGTGTCATTTTTATAATTTTCTATTCCCGACCCAATATTTTGATTCATTTCCCATCCCATTCCTGTCTCAATATAAAAATTTCGTTCCTGTCCATTCCTAATCATAGGTACTTTTACATGTCTCAAAATAACAATAGTACTTACTTGTCTAGCTTTTCCCAAAACACCATGAGAGCAGCTCTGTCCAAATGACGCTTAGTACGAGATAACTCTATGACATGAACAGCCCAACGGGCCACATTTCCGTCCAGCTTCATTTCATCATACTTGACATGGAACGCACAAACTGTTAAGGAAATTTTATTTCAAAAATCATAATTTGCAAATTAGTTAGCAGTATATACATTAAGCACAATTTAATAGCTCTTTCCAAGCATGTCAAACTCAATTCCTCAATATCCTCAATTCTTACTAATATCAAAAGAATTTGAGAGCAATCATAATATAATGAATGTTGACATCCGAATTCTTTTCTATTTGACTATACGGTCTTATTCTGCTAGTGTGCAAAACATCTAGCTAATTACAGAGGGGTGTTCGGAAATTAAGGGCTGATTGATCATGGCAGCCATGCTACTGACGCAACCTTGATGGTGCATGCACATGGCGTTAGAGAGTGAGGAGCTGTTAGAGCTTTGTGATTGTTTATGGTTGTATACGAGTGCTTTAAAATTAACAATAAAATCAATAATTCCACTGTTTGTGAAGTCTGTACAGTGATAAAATTTATTCATGCAAAAAACACACAAATGAAGTGGAAATTCATCGCCAGCTTATCAAGTTTATGGCCCTACTTTAATAAGCGGAGGTAAGGTTAGAAAACGGTGTTTATTTAACGATGGCCGAACAAATGTTCATGACAAGGAATGAAGCAGGTAGCCTCTCGTTGCCTCCAGATTTGGTTGAACATGTAGACAAGATGATATGTGAAAAACAGTATCGATACTTTACTTATATTGATAATTTTCCTTCCGATACTAGTATTTTTTTACTCAATACTTTTTTCTCGATACTTGTACTGAAAGAAAACATTTTTTTGTTTCTTCACTCATGTTGGGGTTAAATGTTTACTGGAGTGGACTGTAGAAGAACAAATGATACTATTTCTCAATTCTCACTCATTTTCTGCAAATCTAGCATTCAATATCTTTTAGCTCATCATAATTAATAGCTGTTCTTTCATCTTTATCAATATGGCCTGATGCCCTACGGAGCAAGTGGCAACCAGTCTACTATCCCTTAATTTATCAATGAGCACAGATCACAAACTAAACAAAATAAGCTTTCGTAGAACTCAATGAACTCACTCAACTTAAGGGTGCCCCAAGCAAACTAAGAAGAAAAGTTTATGTGTGTTGTTTATATGTTTATATGTGTCTTCTAGTGTTTGTCAATAGTTAATAAAATATCTTGATAGAGTATATAAACGATGAATGTAGTTAAAAAAAAGTGGCACCTCCCAGAAGTGAATTATGGAAGTTTTTTTAAGAAGTTGGAAAGCGAAAAAGTATGCTTTAAAATTTGTTTTAGAATATTAAAAACCACTATAATTCTTCATGTTTAAATAAATATGAAAATACAATTATGAAGCAAAAGTTGAAATTATTATTGTTAAATAAAAAATACATTTTTCCAGATTAAAATTTCAATACCGACACTTACTGTTATCGATACTTTTAATTAGTACTGTATCGATACTTTTCTTTCAATACCACATCCCTAGTGAAAACAGACACATCACGCTTTCTAATCTTTCAATGATTTTCCAGAAATTTCATATATTATTGTTCTGTATGAAATCCTTAGCAAGAAGCTTCAATAACGTAAATTTTGTTCTCGGTGGATATCAAAGATGTTGACAGACATTCACTAGCAGTAACAAATGGCATGAGCCCCGACATTCCATGATAGCTACGCAAATGATGGTGACAAGTTCCTTGACCCCATCTTGATTAGAGATGAAACCTTTGCACACAGGGTCACAAAAGACCAAGAAATTCAAGCAAACATTACAATAGAAGGGTGTGGCAATTTGTTCTGGGATTGAAAGGGAGTGCTGCTTCTTGAAATTATGGAACCTGGAAAGGCGATATATGCTGAAGTGTAGTGCCATACAATGGAAAAATTGAGGCGGGACATTCAGAACAAAAGGCAGGGTCTGTTGTCTTCTGTAGTTCTCCTGCATGACCACACACTACAGCTTGCACTGCCAGTCTCGTTGAGGAGTTTGGTTGGGAAGTGTTCTAATCCTCTGCCCTACAGAAGAACTTGCTCCAACTAACTACCACTTGTTCTTGTACTTGAATAAATTCCTTGACTCTCAAAGCTTCGGAAATGGTACCTAGCTCTAAAAGGTGGTCTGGGACTAGCCGAATTTACAGGCGGCAAGCTTCTAAGATATGGGTATAATGAAGCTGGTGCTAAGTTACGACCAATGTATGAATTCCCCCAGTGACTATGTGAAAAAATAGCCTAGGTTCATAAATTAATTTTTACATTAGTAAAAATTTGAAAAAAAAAAACCCAACTTATTTTTGGGTTTTAAAAGTCAATGACCCCTTACTTTTTGAACATCCTTCATAACAAAATAAATGTGTAAAAAAATGTTTCGTGAGTTTTAACACATACTTGGGGTATGCGAAGTCCTTTTTTTTATTTCGTAGAGAACTTGTATCAAATATATGAAGTATTTTGAAGCCAAATAGAAGTTCTAATACTTTTGGTCAGTGGTGTTATGCTTTGAAAAAATATTATATTGTTTTCGTTTATATAACTTCTTTATGCACTAAAATTACTTAAAAATGTTTTATTGCCCGATTGTTTGAAATATATTTAATTCTAGTTTGATAAATCATGTTACTATCAGAAAATGTAATTCAATTAGTTCAGATTATTTTATACTTACTTAATCTATGGCATTAGGAACTCAAAAATCCTATGCCATAGACGCATTTCCAGACTGTATTCTTTTACAATACATTATACTTATAGATCATAAAAACTGTGTATGTTAGCAGACTCCATCAAAATACATACTAAACATCTACACTTACTCTTTGAGAATATTTCGACGGGGCTGCCATCCCAAGGCCAGCCTTTGAACTGCCACGCAGGGCCCATGACGAAAACGGCCACTACACGATCCCAGTCAGCGTTGGTCAGTTTCTGTGGGTTGTCGATAATTCGATATGGTACAGTGAAAGCTTCCTTGCGACGCTGCAAGAGGATTTCATTGTCTCGCTTCCCGCCTTGCAGCTTTTTCTCTTCTGTGCTCACAAACCTGCAGTGCCACCAACATAGCTTAGTGAGGTAGTGTAAAATCTATAAATATATTTTTATAAATTCAATTAATTTTATACTGTCAACATCAACTTACAAATAGCAATATGACAGTGTCCTTTAGAGCTAAAACCTACCTGAGGTCCTGTAAGACATCCTTAGCATTGTACATTGTGATGAGGGAGGTGGTAGCAGCAGGGATGATGATAATTGGAGTCCTTGAAATGCGTTTATTTGGCTGAGCACTTGGACGAGCCTGACAACAACGTATATCTTTGCATTAGGGACTCACGCTCTTCAATCAAGAGAGATATATATAGAAATATTTAAGTAATTTATCTTAACATTAATATCTCAGTGAGGAGAGAGGAAGGGGAGAAACAAGTAAACACAAGATAAAAAGATGTACCAGCATTCATTAGAATATAATTTCAACTAAGGTTAGTAAGGTATATTTTTATAGACATAGTTTTAAGTTTTAACTATACATTTTAGGAAGAAGGAACAGGAAAGGTGGATTGAAAACGTATTAACGGGAACAAACACAATATGGCTTTTACAATAAAAAGAATAACACAGTTCACACTTTTCATTACTGAAATTGAACAAAGAGGTAACTAATGGTTGCCGCTAAGAGAAATCAATCGTTACCGCCCAATCTCCTGACCTAGGTTTCATTCTATCGAAACTCATCATGAGGAAATGTGAAATGCGCAACTAAAAGAGGAATCAAAAATAACTGTGAACTGTGTTCTTTTCGTTGTAAAAGCCATGTTGTGTTTGTTCCCTTTTATAAGTTTTCTATCCACTTTTCCTGTACCATCTTCCAAATATATATAACAAAATACCCCAAAAAGCGAAATGAGGTTTTCCTTAAAGAAATAGATTATATATTCATAGTTTTAAGAAAGGTGAGCCAATCAACTTTGGGAAACAAGTACTCAACTGATGGTCCATGCATTCACTTCATAGTTAAGGACAAAAAAATTGTTACTTATAATATCATATGGAAACTTGGAACATGATTTCAATCCGGAAATTCTTGGGGCTATTCGCTACATATTGGCCTTTTGGGTATTAAAAATTTCACCTCTGAGATAGGCCTTGGTGCCTGGATGCTGGGTTGGGAAGGTAAGACAGGTTTCTTTGGCTGAGTTCCTTCAGTCACAGACTTCAAGGTCATACCGTGGTAGGTACCCATCGTGTCAATCTTGAAGCCTTCCGTTTCTGCAAAACATCCATCACAACACAATAAAACATTACATTAATAGTTAAAGTTTAGTCTTATCTTGATGGTCTCCACTATGGCTCTATCATACAAGCTTCACCCTAGTGGAAACAAGTAAAGTAGCCTTTCAGGATAGATAAAGTGTACAAGTACATCTTGTAAAAAATGGCAATTGTAGTCATAGCTTGTTAAAGAAAGACATGATATTATAAACAATTATTGAAAAATAAATAGGGATGTGCGAAGCTTCGAAACTTTGACTTGGCTTCAAAACAAACATTAAATTTGACTTCGCTTCGAAACAAATTCCGACTTTGAAGCTACGCCAATAAAAAAATCGACAGCTAAAATACTCATTTATGTTCAATTATAGTTGTTTGATTCAATTGAGCTGTTTTATACACATTAAAAATTAGTATTTATATGGAAAATGAATGAAGTAATTTAATTGTAAGTTGTGTTAATAGCTTGAGTTGTCAGATTAACACGAACTATTACAAACAATGATGCAATAAAATATTACACATTAAAACACATTAAAAATTAATATTTATATGGAAAATAACTAAAGTAATTTAATTGTAATTGTGATAAATAGCTTGGTTTATCAGAATAACACAAAATATTACAAACAATGATGCAATAAAATATTTTCCAAGTAATCTTATTGCATTAAGCTATTTAAATAACCACAATTTATTTTTTCAAGCATAAAACCACTAAAAAAAATTATTCGAACTTTGATTTGGCTTTGAGAATATTTCATATATTCAATTCAAGTTCACTTCTAATGGAAAAATTGGACTTCACACACCCCTAAAACTAAATGTATTTTAATACATAAAAAAAAAGAGAATAATTTTAAAGATAAAGAAAACCTACCTTCCTTTTGTCGTATAAATCTTTCCTGATCATAACGATTGTAAACAGCAGGCTGTGGTGCAGATCTCATAGGGGTAGCCTGGGGTGTCATCATAGGGGTTTGTTGAGGGGGCCTATGACGGCCTTCTTCTCGGGCTTTGATAGACTGAAGGATCGCAAAGATGTTTTTTGCAAAGATCTAAAACACGAGTTTATATTAGGTGACCTATAATCTAAAACTAGGATATGAGTTTAAACTTATTTGAAAAATGGTCCATACATAAAAACCCAGCATCATAAACTGTTTCCAGACTGTGGTCAGGTCAGTTTAGTAAAATACCTCTATCCTTCCACCAATCTTCTCCTGTCACTTGCATAATGGCTGTTATCTGCTTCTCCAATCTCTTTCTTACAGTCTTTTTCTATGCTCATCTTCATCAATATCTTTGGCATCCTCTCCTTGGTCATCCTTATCACAAGCCCATACCATCTCAATCTTGCTTTCTCTACTATCTCATGAACTCCCTATACCACCAATCTTTCCCAAGTAACTTCATTCCTCGTCCTGTTTATCCTTGTGACAGCTAACGTGCTCCTCAAAGACTTGGTTCCCATGGCCTCTACTTTCCTATAATGTTTCAAACAAGTGCATTCGCAAACTTTTCCTCTATTAAGACCATGAATACCTTTACAAATTGGGAAATCAGTTTTCGGCTTTCTCTATTCCCTTGAAATTTAAACTTGTGAGAATTTGATTTTCAGTTTTGAATTGAATCCAAATATTCACTTCTTAGCTCAAATCAATTCAGGATTAAATATCATGCTTAGAAAAATCAACAGAATCAAATATTTAATAATGAAACTTTTAAATCAAATCCAAATTAAATATTAGACGAAACTTTTGGAAATAAATCTATCAAATACTAGACAAAATTGTATATTATTTTCAAATCGAGTTCAATAAAAGAATTAAGGCCATAAAATAAGCATTAAAACTATTAATACATTGTTAATATAATTATAATAAAAATCACAGGTTTCAGTGGTCATATCAAATAATTTTGAGTTAATCTGCTAAAACAAAATGTAAATACAGCCACATAGCCTACATGAAACCATAAAATTTAATTATTGTTGATTATATTTTAACTATGGATTGATGTTGACTTCTATAAAAAGTTTAATTATTCAAAAGTTTGACTATTAGATTTAAATTTTGAATTAAATTTCAGAAAATATGCATTTGGAAACTTTGGCTTTCACATTTTTAATCCAAATCAAATCTTTCAAATAATAAGACTCAAAATTTAAAATCAAACACGAATTTTTGTTAGTTTCAGTTTAAAATATTAAATTTTGAATCTTCGCACAGGCTTATTGATCTTAAAATAAGTTATTACATTGTTTAGTGACAAACTTGGAAAACTATACTAAATTAAGCATTGTAATAAATATTATTATTATTAGCACCGCCTCTTACTACTCGTTCGGGTTGTACACACTTACGTTAATGTGCAATGGTAGGGTGAATGTGATATTAAATGGAGGACCTACAGTTTAGCGTGGAATCTGAACTACGGTGGAGGCCTGGCATTCCTCACATTCACAAGTTGTGATTAATACACGTATTGTCAGATGTGAAGGAATGGTTTGGCAATCATATAAATCTGTGCCGGGACCGAAGATTGAACCCCGGACCCTCAGCACAGAGGTCTGACACCTTATCCCTAGACCACCAGGTCACCTTGTAATAAATTAAATGATCAAATAGTAGGAAAATAATAGGGCACAAATAAAAGTAAAAACACCAACACATAATTATACACACTTCAATATTTTGATACTATTATACCTAGCATCTTTCACAGGTGGTGGTGGTGGAGGGGGGGGTGGTAAGATTAAACTTCGGGGTAGGCTACATCGATCCCCTTTTATACCCCAAAAATTTCATAGTTATGTGTTTTGTTGTGTTTTTAATTGTGAACTTTGAGGTCTACAGTTTTCTGGTTAGTGTGTAGGCCTTGCCATTCTATCCTCTTTTCAATGTTTAATTTAAAATAGCCAAATGATATCATTTTTCCTTTGTTTACATAACTAATAAAGTAAATGTTAATTCCACAGAACTATACTTGACTTAGCTGAAAAAAGAATGTAAGTGAACAATTCAAGATTCAACACATCTTTGTATACCTGGCCACCACAATTCAAATTTGAGTCTCGACTTTGTTGGGTCAGTGTCGGCACAAAAAGAGTAGTGGAATACCCTCCCCAGTAATATTTAATACTATAGACTACCTTGCCAGCACTTTGAAGGATAGTAGTTCTCGTTCTCCACTGACGTTCCCGCGAGACGATGTCTTTCGTTACATCAACATCAAAGTCTAACATAACTCTAAGGTCAGAACCCAAACCAATGTCGTCATTCCCTTTGATTGTTGTCCTCTTTTTGGCCAGACGCTTGGCCTTAATGGCAGCAATCTTCTCTACCGACATGGCTTCAGACAAGGACCTTAAAAAATAAACAACTTGAAGTTATATCTATAAAAGTAGAATATTTATAAAAGTAGAATAATTAACATTATTAAAATTAATCTTGGTTCTTAAAACATTATGATCAGTTTTTATTCCCTTTATTGACCCAAAATTAACTCACTTTATGTTGTCCACCGTGACGGAGGCTTCTTTGGGTGCGTCTAACCGTGCAGCGAGCTGCTCCTTCACTTTCTGGACTTGCAGCTCTTCAAATCGTGGCTTTTTTGCAATGGAATCAAGAGTGTCCTCTGCTGTCCTTTTTACTTGAGTTGGAATCTCGAGTGGTGCAGCCTTATCAATGCTGGCTGAGGATGCTGTCTCACCATTCAAGTAGGCCAGCAAGTCTTTTCTGTCTGGTCGGCGCACCACCGGTATATTTTCAGCCTGAAACATGGTTGTTACATCAGTGACATTTTTTTTAAATGCCTATTTCAACAGATTGTAACTACCTGTCTGAAGGTCTGAGGCAAATGCTTTATTTCTACTGTATGTCAATTTCCCTAATAGAAAGAGAAGAGCCACTTTAATGGCCAATTGGTTCAAGGTGTCATTCTCGCAAAAGACTGAAATACCAATGACAGTGGGATCAGGGTTTGAATAACAGTCCTAAGAATGTGTTAAGGTTCTGGTTTTGATTCTTTCTAAACCATCAAGTCAGTTTAGTAAAATGCCTCCAACTTTTTTTCCTCCATACTCTTCCTCCTTTAATCATTTCCATTCTCCTCCTCTCCCTTGCACACTTTCTGTTATCAACTCCTCCCATCTCCTTAGTCTCCTCTGCAGTCTTTTTTCTACATATGTCATCTCCATCATTCTTTTTGGTATTCTCTCCTTTTCCAGCCTCATCCATCACATGGCCATATCATCTCCTTATTGCATCTTCTACTATCTCATGTATTTCCTGTACTTCCACTCTTTCCTGTATAACTTTACTCCTAATCCTGTTTCTTCTCATGACGAGTATACTCCTCACAAACTTAATTCCCATAACTTCCACTTTACAAGTTTCTTTTAAATTTAATATGCCATGTTTCTGCTGTATATGTGACTAGGGGTACAAAGTATGCCCTACACTTCCTTACAATTCAAAGTCACTATTAATTCTCAAAGTTACAGTATCTCCAAACTCTTTGTAAATAATTTGTTGCTAAAAAAAATAAAGAATAAACAGACTAAATAAAAAGCATGTAACTTCAAAAAAATTGGATTTATTTGACATATAAGATTAGATTAAAAAACAATTGTTTCTAATACGTAGAGCAAGGCAAGATAGTTATGAATTCTTGTGCAAAAGGAATTAACTTAACTTCACAAAAAAAATGTTAACTAAAGGAAAAAACAAATATATTTCAAGCTACCTAACAAACTGCATGAATATGAATATTTAAAAAAAAAAACCTCAGTTCACCTAACTGGGATTCAAACCTAATCACTGAAAATCCAGTCTTTAAGAGTGATTAGTTTGATCTTTTGCGACTACCAAATCAGTTCAAAGCCTTGTAATATAATAGATGAGTGGCTATATTAGGTGACTTACCTAGCAATGTCACATCGGTCACATTGGTGAGAACTTCGAGGCATTCATAAATAACGTAATTCATTGCTTTCTGACGCTCTGGTCGCTGTGACAGTCATTCTAACCAAATGTGTTTTTCTAATAGATTTGTTTTTATGCAAAGCATCTCACAACTCGTTTGAGCTATCCACATATTTACACTATAGATTAGGAATATAGAAGATGGAATTTATAGGAAATGTACTCACAGTTGTGTGGAGGATGGGAAACAATCCACTCTAAATATGCCTGATTATGATTCAAACCCTGATTTCACAATCATCATTCTAGTAAATTGCAAGAGTGAGGTCTCAGATCATTTGACCACCAAAGTGGGTCACTCATAGTATTATTATTATTTAGCACCGCGTCTTACTACCCGTTCGGGTTAAACACTTAAGTACTAATTACGCTAATGGATTAGGAATGGGGAAGGTTGAATTTAGAAGAAGTGGACCCGCATTTGCGTGGAGGTAGAGTGGAAAATCATTTAGGAAAAACCCTCCCCAGTTCACCCGACCAAGATTCAATCTCCCCATCCTCGGCAGTCGAGCTCAACACGACTAGCGCGTTAGCCAACTATGCCACTGAGGTGGGTCACACATAGTTATTATATCTTTAGAAATTATCTTGATTACAACTTGTGTATTATGGCCACCCATTTGCCAGGCCTACTTGCCCATATTTTAAATTTCCAGCCAGAATTCAAAATTATAGCACTTAAAGCTGACACATCAGCGTTTCCATGCTATCATTCAAGTCTGGGTACCCATATATATATATATATATGATAATTATGCTAATGGAGTAGGGATGATGAAGGAAACATTTTAGAGGTAATACATCTGCATGAAAGGAGAGTGGGAAACCATTTAGGAAAAACCACCCTCACTCAACCCGACCAGGATTCGAACCCCGATCTCCCCATCTTCAGCAGGCCATCCTAACATGAAAGTGATGCCTTAAACTATTTGGCCACTGAAGCGGGTGGTACAAGTTGATTTAGCCCTAATTTTATGTTAATGTTGTTAATCTCACTTGATTATGGTTGGACTAAGATAATATTATTTGTTTGAAACTCTCCACTTTAAATACCTTCAAGAATATAAACATGGACCCACTGGAGACTTCCAAGGTGACAATGAAATATGACTATTAATACCAACACTGGCGTCAAAGAGAAATCTTTCCACAGGTTTCAGAGTGAGTAAAGCTTACCGCTGCTTGTCTGACATACACAGGGTGAGCGAGTGTGACATTCTTAAGGAGGAACAGCAAACATTCCAATGTGTAATATTCTTTAGCAGCTCCATCTTTGCCAGACCTGCAAGATATATATTTTTTTAACTCTAAAATAAACAAGTTAACAACCCTCCAAACCTTTCTTTCAGATCAACCAGCTGATGATGTTATAATAAGATATTTAATATATCTCTATAAGGAAAACCTCTTTTCGCTTTACAAGGTAATTGTATTTTATTTGGAAGAAGGTACAGGTAAATGGATAGAAACATCACGGCTTCAAGAGATAGCCATTACCTCGTTGCCCAGTGGTAACAAAGTGTGAACTGTGTTCTTCTTTTCACTGTAAAAACCATATTGTGTTTGTTCCTTTTATATGTTTCTATCCACCTTTCCTGTACCTTTTTCCAAATATAATATAATAAGGTATTTATAATTTCATGTGGTAAATTAAGATTAGTGTGTGAGGCCTCATAGTACAGTTGAATATTTAAAATATCATGTTATATGCTTGAGTATATTTAGAATAGAATAGAAAACATGTAATAATCAAAAACTTAGTCCTTGCAAATAATTTACCAAGGGATGTGTCCAAATTCTCTACTTATGCGCTGTCGCTTTGATATGTACCCTAGCCAGTTGCAACGATAAAAATTGCGTGACCTAGTGAAGATCCATCCAAATTATCACTAAGGATGCTGATGTATCCCTCACATGCCCTTAAGTCTAAGGATGGAAGCAATCGACACATTCTTGGTGTGGTGTTGGCCTAGCAACTGTTTTATTATTCTCTTTCCATTAGCTAAAGCTCAGAACTTTAAGTTGTCAGCCATTTTAAATAATACAGGTTGCTAAATGAGACAAGTTTTATAATATTAACAAGTAGGCCTAGGTTATTTCGCAAAGTTGATTTATCAATCTACAATTCCATTTATTATCAGCAAAAGTAGCAAGCTATTTATTGGCACACTTTGATTTTCATAGAAAAAAAAGGGAAAATAGT
The DNA here is from genome assembly GCA_902151455.1 of Timema bartmani. Classification (NCBI taxonomy): domain Eukaryota; kingdom Metazoa; phylum Arthropoda; class Insecta; order Phasmatodea; family Timematidae; genus Timema; species Timema bartmani. The sequence continues at coordinate 140,430 of CABFWB010000488.1, read as the reverse complement.
TTATGCAAACAATAGAATGAGTGCAGAAATTAAATGCTGTTATAGGCCTAGAATATTTATTCTCATTAGGTCTGATAAACACCGTTTGACAGAGTTTCAAAGATTCTTAGTAGGTAGTGGCACCGCAGTCCCAAGGATGTAGCATGGGTTTGTTGCCATTCGAACTGGCTGAGGCAGTCTTCGATCTAGGAAGTGTGCATGAAGTGTGAACTTTTTCAATGTCTATATAACTCAAGAATCCTCAACACAACTTGGCTACAGCCCAACTTAGATTATAGTTCAAGTTATTTGTTTTAAAATGATTACCACTAATCTATTATGGGAATTAATCACCGCTATTTCTTTAGTATCTGGCTGTAACACAATGCAGGCTAAGCTATCAAACCCGATTCTAAGGGTAGGCTATGTGTGTGTATTAAATGCCTAATCATAAGAAGCGGTGTATGCTGTACATTAGAGATTGGAGTTGGGTGGGATTTTTTGTTTAAAATATTCGACTTTTTAGTGTTATGTTAGTTAATTTATTTATTTTATGGAAGATCAGCAGGATTAACAAAAAAAACTAAATAGGTCACTACAACAGTAGAATTGAATTAATAATTATAAATAATACAAAATAATACAAGATGGCCTTACATGAGAAACATTAAATAGACCGTGGGGAAGAAAAATATTTAACCAAGTACAGCACTGAGCAAAACAGTATTGTAAAGTAAATTGAATAGTGGCAAGTTTATAGAAGAACCTATCTTTATACAGTAACAGCTTTTATCTAATTGAAGATAGATATTTGTGTGTTTAGCCCCTGAAATATTTTTAGATTATTTAACACTAAGAAAAACCAGAAAATTTCATATTAACTATGGAAACAACTGTATGTATTACAAAAACACTAATGGAGCTTTCATTATATAAATATCCCTAGATAAGTCTGTGTTGCAAGTAATTTAAAAATGTAATGGCATATTAAGAATTTTAAAATCATAAATTTATATCATTCAATTTATAAGAAATTGTTTGGACTGTCAAATTCTATAAATTTAAGTCTAAGTGTAAAGTAATTATGCTTATACATAACTCCATATGGCATTATAATATTCCTATAGCATTAAAATTAAAAACTTACCCCCACATTAAATAATTAGTTTTAACAGTTTTCGGCCATGAAAACTCTCCAAATATAATTTGATTATCACGCTCAATAATTTCTTTTTTATTGACATTGTATTGTCTCAACAAACTCAACGGATCAGCCATCTTGAACTTTAGTTATACTCCAAATCCATGGATCATGTATACATAGGATTTACTCAGTGATCTCTATATTATACCGATCAATGGATTTACTAAATAGTAAAATATTTAGATAGAAATATTTTAAATTATGAATATTTTATTTAAAATCCTTCATATTCATTTATACATACAAATGCAATATATTATATTATTTACTATTAAAATAAATCCAAATATTTCAGAGCTTTTAGAGAAACAGTTGTAAGAGTCCGTATCTTAGAGTTAGGATGAATAAGATATTTTTATAGTAATTTTAGCTACAAATTATATGTATTAACGATCAGTAGAAACATATTTTTCCAATCTGATCAACTAAAACAATTGACATCCTAAGATTTACGAGAATTTTAAAATAAAGGTAGATTATTGATTCAAATTTTACAATAGTAGAAACTAATAGTATAGATAATATTAATTGTAATTTTCAAATTAACATTTTAACTGTACAGTGCCTTAAAAAAATTGTATAGTAGCCGATATAGCAGAGGCACGTAGGGTGGAAAATACAAACTAAGCAGACTGTCTGGTTAGTGGTTTCCCTCCAAGTTTACTCTTTAATGCAGGTTTTGCCATGGCCTTCTAAAACTAATATCCAGAATACAAAGTCAAGCTAAGAACTTTTTTATTTCAATTTAATCTGCCTCGTGGTTCCACCTGTCGTCGATGTAAATAAACAATCAAAGTGAACAAGGTGTGCCTGATTAGTAATGAAATTTATCAGAGAATTATTAACTCTGGTGATTCAAAAGTTTATCTTCATTCTTTTCACAAAACAGTCGTTAAGGTATGTATACAACATTTACATGAATGACTGAGTAAAAGATGCGATTTTAATGCTAAAAATGACAAGTTTTCTTAGTTGTTAACTTCAAGACCTTGAGCTAGATTTTTTGTTTGTTACAAGTGCGCCACTATTCATATAATTAAAGGTCTATACTTTTAACATTCAAAACAATCTCGATATTATTGTCTCTATTTCACAAAATTTACACATGGTTGATTCTAATTCGGGAAGTCGGTGTTCGAATCTCAGCCGGTTGCACTACAGGTTCTTTTTTTCCATTTGTGGTTCTCCATTCGATTTTTTCAAGTTAATGCACTGTGCAAATCATAGAGATGCATCTCTTCAAGGACTTTATACAGTTTACGCGAGGAGTTAGAGAATCTATTAAATATAGGATACCAACAATAATTTCTTTTCCGGCCAAAATTGATAATATTTTGCTATTTTTATTAGTGTTATCTATTAAGACTAAATCTATCGAAATTGACAGTTGCATATCTTACGACTTACTAATAAATACATTAAAGTAGATTCCTAGCTGTCAGATAAGGCTTTTCTAATGAAAATAGGATTATCTACAACCCTCAACATAATTTAAATCGCACTTCGATATATTGAAAATTCATTATTAAGTTTGAAATGTGTCAGATCAAATCAAAATCAGTTTTTGAAAGAGATAACTGGATTTTATGCAGAAGTAACTTGACAAAGAGGCTTGGTATTGTAGATTATTATTTTATTTATTTTTTATCCGCCCATCTACCTATTCAGTTTATACGCTTATATGATGCTAATATTACTCTAATGGGGTAAGGCTGAGAAAGAGGTAGATATAATCTACTCGCATTTGTGTGGAAGGAGAAGGAAAAGCCACCCTCGGTGCACGCAACCGGGATTCGAGCCTTGACATCCTCGTCATCAGCAGGCTAGTCTGACACGAGGTTAACGACTTAGACGCTTCGGCCACTGAAGCGGGTAATAGATTATTTTTTTTATTTATCACCGCGTCTTACTACCCGTTCAGGTTATACGCTAAACTACTAATTACGCTAATGGTTTAAGCGTTGGGAAGGTTGCATTTAGAGGAAGTGAACCTGCATTTGCGGGGAGGAAGAGTGGGAAACCATTTAGGAAATACCACCCCCAGTTCACCCGAACGAGATTCGAATCTCGATCTCCCCGTCCTCGGCAGTCTAACTCAACACGAAACCAGCGTGTTAGCTAACTACGCCACCAAGGCGGGTAAAAATTGAATAAAAGCCAAATACGGAGAATAGTAAGAATATTATCTTTGGTGCAGTCATTTGGTTTCGAAGTAGAACCGTGACTTTCCAAAACAGTCAAGATTTTCTAATCGCACACCCGATAGAGATGAGTCATAAACTCGATCGCATTGATGTCTTGTGTGAGGCTGTGAGCGCTAAACTCCTATAAACTATAAAGCTTGCATCCCGTGCTCAGTTATTTCCAACACCTTTTAGTTTCTTGTTCAGTGCTCGCGCGTGCGCATGTACCAATTTCGTTTCTTGTAAGCGCATGCGTAGAGGTTCTGAAATTTCTAAAGTGTTTTAAGATTGAACCTCTCTATAAGATAAACATTAAAAAAAACTATCATTTATATTGTTGGGATGGTCAAATCGGGGGTGATTGCTTCCTCCCACCAAGTATTAGCCTGGGGGAGGCAAACAAAGTGAAACTTGAGGGTAGAAAGGAGGGGGAAGAAAAAAGGCGGAAAGGGTAAGACAGTTTTGCCCTGCATGCATTGCAAATTCTTTCTATAAGTAAGTCGGTTTTCAACTGGCGGGAACTTAGTAGGTGCCTCTTCATCACGATATGAAATTGCCATCGCTTTTATGGGCGTTTTTTCGCATCTGTATCATATATATATGTCCCTTTATTTGTTTGGCGAGTTCTAGTTTTTATCTGTGCTTCGTGCAAGGTCGTATGTAATTGGCCACTAAATTGTGTACAATGATTTCCAATTTGTCGGCAGATCTTTGTTGTGCTGCTCAAAAAGGTTGCACCAGTTTCTTGATTAGGTAACCTACTTAGTTTCTTTCATTTCCCTTTTTTCTTTTGGATAGTAATACGTGATAAATATTTTATTTATTTTTATATCTGAGATATTAAATATGCACTTTCTGACCCGACTGGTTGTATCAGCACACGGGAATGTCTACGGGCAAGCGCGAAAGGGCCTACCAATTTTGTCCAGGAAAGGTATTTTCACATACCTTCCAGGGTTATTTTACATACCACGATTGACATGGAACCGGCGGCTTTACTTCCCCTCTGAGGGGAGTTGTGTTAGGGATTTTTAACGCTCAAGAAAAACCCGTCAACCCCGGCTGGGTTTTAACCCACGATCACCGGGTTCTGAGGTGAGCACTTTACCCCAAGACAACCGAGGTCTACGTACGCGGAGAAATGATTGTAATTTTTTTTTTCCTATTAGTAGTTAATCTTCATCCATCTTGATCATTTCATATTCTTCTTGTTTGTATTTCGTTGTCAATGCCTTCTTTCCCATTCGTTCTTGGTCTCCCTCGCTTTCTTCGTCACACTAGTTTCCTTTTAGTGCTTGTTTTAGTAACCTTTCATTTCGCATTCTTTGAATGTGTCCATACCATGTTTATAAGATGATTAGTTCATATATCTTGTATGGTTGTGGAAATACAATTTTACCTTTTTAACCATAATAAAATATTACACTGAAAGCTATTGTCTTCCTTTTTTTTTTACCCTATATTGGGCTTCGTACTCGTACGGACAGTATAGGATCGTTATAGAAATAACCGTTTTGAAGTTATAGAAATAGAGTAGTCAATATTGCCAAAAGGTCACATTCTTACTGAAGTGAAAATTAACATCTTAGTACGTCAAAATAGAGGGCTGAAGAGTACGTGGGTTTGCTTATGAACACATGAAATTAGCACTAGTGACGTTTTGAATTGTCATTCAAGGTTCTTTCTATGGTGATACGACTATAAAAGGGTGCTTGTCACACCTCTTGGTGCCGCCACGCCTTGAGTTTCCTTTGTTCTTGGCACGCACACAAACCCCCCCCACTCCCCTTCGCACATGCGTGATGACGTCATTGTCACCGCGAAGGTTGATGAATTTGTTTGTCTTTTGTTTGATAGTTTACATATTCCGTTGCTGTGTACCCTTACTTTTTTTACTGTCCTAATTTTTATTTGGAGCTGTGTTTTTCCACCGCGACTCATTAGTTGTTTAGGCTACACACACACACATAAAATATATATACAATGATTTACCACTCTCCCTTCACACAAATGTGGATGCATCCCCTCTTAAAATTTTAACTTCCACTTCCCAACTCTATTAGCATTATATATATGCATTTGCGTGGAATGAGACTGGTAAAACATCTAGGAAAATCTCCCCACAGTATACACGAACAGGATTCTAACAACGACCTCNTGCCAGGCCTCCACCGTGGTTCGGATCCCACGTTAAACTGTAGGTCCTCCATTTCACCTCACAATCACCCTACCATTGCACATTAGCGTAAGTGCGTAGAACCCGACCGGGTAGTAAGACGCGGTGCTAGTAATAATATTGCAAGAGTGAAGGTAAGTGTGGAAAGTTTCATCCTTGGTAATCAAGGGGCTTCTAGAGAGGGGTGTGGATTTGGAAGGACGTAAACACACATTAGGAAATTATATATAGAACATAGATACATATTGAAGATGAATATTAAAATAATTATTAACGACGTTGCCTACTTGAAGATTTCAAAGATATTTTGCGAAGCGGGTTGTATCTTAACTCGACGCACCTAAGCCATCTAAGCACTATCGCACTTGGACACCAATGTAGAAAATAGAAAGAGAAGGAAGTAAATTAAAGGCTCACCCTGAGAAGGCCCTTGTTGTGTTGATAACCCTTTCCCTCTTCTTCTGACGAGTTTATACAGTCACTTTAATACTTGCACCTTGAAAACATTGACTTGCTTTTTAATTTAACCCTTTTCTTGTTTCCTATTCTAGATAGACATATGCTACCACGGACCTTTTTAATCTACCTCCTGGCAGGAAGACCCCCTACAGGCCATTTTCGTGACCAAGACAAATAGCCTAAGTTGTAGAGGAAAAGTTGTAAAGAAAAAAGTTTACAAAAAAACTACTTCATTATAAAAATAATAATTTTGTGACACTCTGGGACTATTTTTATAATTATATTTTTAAAAAATTGTTTTTGTTTCAACGTTATATCTTTAAATCTCGTTGAGTAAAACGTAAATTATTCATTAAAATGAGAAATCCTAGTTCCTATCTTTACCGGCAGTGACGTCAAAGGTAGGCAACGGCCTTAGTTATAATTGTTTAGCTAGTGTCATATAAAATGAATATAAAAATAAAAATCGTCATACTTTATTCAAGTTTGAATATGAATTTGTAGAATTCCAACCCACACCTTTAAACGCCCATGGCCCGGCTTTGTTTTGTAACATTTGAGTAAATTGTGTACTTTACTGGCTGTTGAAGTGCAATTATTATTTTTAGCACCGCGTGTTACTACCTGGTCAGGCTATACGAACATGTACTAATTATTCTAATTAATTAGGGATGAGAAAGGGTGAATTTAAAGGAGATGTACTTGCATTTGAGTGGCGGGATATTGATAGTGTTTTGGGACAAAAACACCTCAGTACACCTGACCGGGATTTGAACCCCGATTTCCCTGTCGTCGGCAGTCTAGTCTAACGCGAGAGTGACGCCTCAGACCATGCGGCCACCAAAGCTGGTAAGCACATAATGAAAAAGTAAATTAACCCTCTTCCATGGTAGAATGGTCTGAGGCAGGGGTCGGCAACTGGTCGATCTCGCGGCATTTTTCAGTCGATCGTGTAAGAAAATAACATCGTTACTGAAAGTCGATCTTTTGAGTCTTTTGATCTCGCAAATAATATTTAAGTGTGACCAAAATATGTTAGAATAAATTTAAATAGTTAATTGTACAAAAATATTTATTTTATATATTTCTAAACAAAGATGGGGACATACATATTCGAGGGAAGATTAAATTTCAGGAATAAATATTAGATTTTATAGACAAAAAAAAATCTAAAGTAGATTAAAGAAACTATGAATGTTCGTGGGGCCTTTGATAAGCTTATAAGTCGATCGGGTTCCAAAAACCTTGCCGATCTCTGGTCTAAGGTGTCACTCTCGTGGGCCTGCTGATGACGAGGAGACAGGGACGGATACAGAGACGTGTGGGGCGCGCGCCCCCATCTCAAGAAGTTTTTTAGTTAGTAATAACAATAATAATTAAAAATTAAACCAATTTAAATCTGTGCTATAGTCACTACTAGTTGACTGTCTTGTAATATCTCACAAACTAGTTGCTTCGCGTGTCAATCACTGTTAATAATTGATTTAAAATTTTAACACATAATTGAATTAATAAATAAATGATGAACTTGTATGAGTTTTTTTTAAAATAATTTTTTGATTAATTTCTGAAACTCTTAAATTTCAGAGGATTTTTCCGTCAGAATGTCGCGAGGGGGAACCTCCCCTCCCTCCCCCCAGGCCCTGTTCCTTGAGAGTGCGCCTTTCCCCACGAACATCCTGGCCACGCCCCCCCCC
>CABFWB010000488.1:102478-116488 GCA_902151455.1 Timema bartmani | reverse complement strand
CATACATACATACATACATACATACATACATACATACATACATACATACATACATACATACATACATACATACATACATACATACATACATACATACATACATACATACATACATACATACATATATACATACATACATACATACATACATACATACATACATACATACATACATACATACATATATACATACACACGCACACGCACGCACATACACACACACACTGTTTTAAATTTTGCTTGTGTTCTTGTATATGTGTTTTTAAAAAAATTGTAGAAAGAGGGTAAAAAAACGTCCCTGCAACAAAATCAGATCATTGAATCACAAGAGAAAGCTTAGAATATAATATTAAAATATTATGGTAAACAGCAGATCTGACATTAGTGACACATTCAACCACCAAACGTTGCAGTCGATATGTGACTGTTAGAAGAGAACTGCAATCTCTGTTATTGATTTTCTTTGTTATAACCAATTTAGTAATATTTCTGATGTTGACGTCCCTAGTAGTATATTAATTAAATTGAGGTCTAAAGTTCAAAACCTGGGATTTCTTTACTACGCGAAAAAAAAATTTTCTCACACCTCTCGCTGTAGTAATATTAAAAAATTGTAATAGTTGTCCATGGTCGTATTCAATAAATATTTTTTTCTAAGAAAAGAGGTTGGCGGTGAATAATTTAAGAAAATTATATTGCCATTTTTGAGAAGGATGTACATAAGTTAAAATAAGACCATTTCCAAAATGTTTCCATATCATTTAAAAACCAAAAACGTATCCTCCTAAATGACCCAAAATATTTTTTAATTTTTTTTACATCTACAGAAGCAAAAATGAAATTTAAATGTTTTCAAACTAGTTTTAATAAAGTGTATAAAGGTCGAAATAATAACAAAGCTCGTTTTACATTACTTGGAAAACCAAAAACCTAGCATTGAACCTTTTCCTTGTGGCCGAAAGTAATCCAATGCTCCAAATCTACGTCTATTTGTTATACTTGGCACTGCGTCTTACTACCCATCACAGACATCCGCAATTTTAAAATCACCAATGTGGTAAGTATTAGGAAAGTAGAATTTATTGAAAATATACCAGCATTGGCGTGATAAAAAAAGAGAGGGAAATCATATAGGAAAATATACCATCGGGGCAAACTGCCTGAATTCGAACCCCAACTTTCCCATCCACGGCAAACTATAGATTAGACGATCCTGGCGTTTGATCTGTGGGCTCACTGATATGGATATCTACGTAATATTATGATGCATATTGTATGATGTAACGTATATCCACACATATCTGCTTCAATATATATATATGTATGGCTTAAATTCATGGACTAGATCGCTTTTATAAATTCGCAATGTTTGTTATCTGGATATTAATTTAGACATTCTGTTATTTTGTGGGAGTGTCCCCTTTGGAATACCAGTTTTGTTTCTGTCTCCTTATATATAAAGTCCCGACCGTTCCACTCTGATTCCGTCAACTAATTAGCTCATTCACTTATTCTATCTGTAACCTGGAATATTTGATTGGAACGACTGTCATGTACTGATCGATTTCAAGCTTCACCTTCGTTGAGATTTTTTTTTTTAACCTGAGATTGGCACACCTTACCGGTCTCGTTATTGTACTCCTGCCAGGTAATGTAATGGTACTGTAATGACTCAATGCGTGCACGAACCGCCTTCCACTAGATTTCTGGTAAAAAGTTGTCACCCCTTCCTCTTCTCCCACCGACCCCTTACTACAAACTGATTTTCATAGGAAGCCCGTATTTGAAAACTGAAAACTCATGCTACCACAGTGGTGGGGGAAAAAATACAATTGTAATTACATTCATAGTTCGTTAATTAATAATGTAAAGATAGATTATACAGTAATCAATAAGGAAGTATTATTAGAGGCTTTTGATTGCTTTTTGTTTTTGGATAATCCTTTTAGTTAATTAGTCAAATAATACATATTTCTAGAATGCTAAATTTTAGTGACTTTCAATCAATGTTGGTAGTCAAAAGTGTTCTTTATATAAAAATCAGGATTTTGCGTAAGTTATTTGTGGGTTTTTTTTTTCATGGTAGCTAAGTGCAACGATGTAAATAACGTAAACTTTATCGAAGCTATTTTTTATTTACTATTTTTCAAATTGAAATTTTGGGGGCACTTTTAATGTGTATTACAGGATATATTTTGAATATTAAACCAGGTCTTTAAATGTAGCTCGTACATATTTGACACATATTTAGGGCTTTGTATTATAGTTATACTTCATTTTATTTCAATGTTTATTAATTTTTTTAGCATCGTGTCTTACTACCTGTTCCGGTTATACACATATGTAAATTACACTAGTGAATTAGGGATAACGAAGGTTGAAAATAGAGGAAGTTTACCCGGATTTGCGTGGAGGGAGAGTGAAAAACCAGCATTAGTACACCCTACCGGGATTTGAACCCCGATATCCCTGTCTAATCTAGTGCGAGAGTGACGTCTTAGACCTAGCGGCCATCGAAGCAGGTTTTATCAAAATTGTTTGCGGTCTTAGGGGTTGGTCGGCGAATATCCCGTTTCCCCTCCCCCACATTCATACCACTGACGAGAAGCTCGAAGGTTTGAATTCTGCCAGAATCTACTGAAAACGAGGTGTTTTTTTTTTTTAAATGGTTTCCCACTCCCACTCTCCGTCTTCGCGATTGCGGGTACTTTTCCACCAAAAAAAATCAAACTTCTTCATCCCTATCTTATGTGGGCGGAAAATGTGCGGCTAGTTTGGACAAGTAGTTAGACGTAAAGCATATTTAATTATTTTTTACTTCCCCCCCCCCCCATCTGATCGCTGGTGTGCGTGAAATGTCTGCGCACGGCTCAACTCGGTGAGGTCCTTACGCTTTGACCGAGCGTCTTGGAAAGAGTCCAGCTGGCTCTTGTTTCTAGCCGACCTGGGGAGAAGGGGGGAATCTATAATAATCTTAACTTGCTGTGGCTGTTGACCATCACATTTTAATGAAGGACGACACTTTTCAAGGTCATGAACCTCTCCCCCAAATGTACGATAAAATCTAAAAATATTCGTTATTAATATTCATCACTTCTTTTTCCCTTTTAAGAACTAACACTAATTTGAAGAAATATGATTTTAAAAAGCTAATTTTAAGGAAATGCATTAGCTTTTGCTTGTAGATAAAAAGGGGAAACCGCAATTAAATTCAGAATATGGAAAACCCTAATTTGAACCGAATCTCGCTTTTGGATGATAAATGAAAGGACGCCAGTCTAGCTCGCTGGCGTTGAGCCAATCCTGCCCTTCTGTGTCCTTTCGCACGCAAATAAAGGTACATTTCCTCTAAATTCTCCCAACACAACAAATGTTATTAGATATAGACAGCCCGGACGGGTAGTTAGATTCAGTGAGAATATAATTTAAAAACTAGGATATGAACGCTTGTAAGTTATCAAGGGGTCGCGATTGTATTGGAGGAAAAAACAATGATTTGGGTCAAACCCTACAAAAGATTGAAAACCACTGCTCTAGGTCAATCGGTATCGAGTACTGCCTAGTGAGCCAAAGATTCCGAGTTCAGTTCCCAGCAAGACCAACAAAATTATAATTTATTTGAGGTATTTAACGTGGACTTCCTGAACTGACTGATTATATCAGCACACGATAATGTACATGAGCAAGCGCGAAAGGGCCTACCAATGTTTCCGGGAAAGGTATTTTCACATACCTTCCAGGTTTATTTTATATACCACAATTGACATGGGACCGACGGCTTTACTTCCCCTCCAAAGGAAGTTGTGGTATGGATTTGTGTATCTCAAGAAAAATCCATCGGCCCCAGCTCGATATGAACCCATAAGCATCGGATCCTGAGGTGAACACTTTATCTTAAGCTCACCGAGGTCGACGACAAAGTTATCAATTTTAAATTGAGTGCGTTACATTTGTCTAAGTGGTAGGCCTAAAATTGACGGTTTTGAGTGATGGTTTCTGTGCTTTTCTTTTTTAAATCGAGTGGTGTGAGTCTCTCTACCAAGTGAACTTAATTCCGACAGTTGCATATCGCGGCGAGAACGCACAGACAGAGAGAGAAGAGATCCCAGTCAATCCGAATCTGATGCTGCTCCCGTCCTTGCCTAGAAATAGCTCGACCTTGTGCCGTCCGGGACACATCTGACTTACGTCACCGCTGACGTCATTGCTGGGTCCGACTCTTACTTGCGCCTCCACCCGCGACTGGGTGACGTCGGCCCGGCGACGCTTGAAATGGAAACATAAAAACTACCAGTAACTTCAGTCAAATTTTCATAGGGCCTTAACTGTCGGTTAGAAAAGTTACTAGAGCTACTTTCATTTATGTATACGTCCAGTCATGTGATAAGTGTGAGATAGTCTAAATACCTATAAAATAACAATAATAGTTATGGAGTGGATTCTTAGGCATCAAAAATGTTTAAAATAGGCATAAAAAATATGGGATTAAGATACCCAAATAGGCACTTAAAGAAAAAACAACCCACTTCGGTGGCCGCAAGGACTGATGCGCTACTCTCGTGTTGGACTATACTGCCGAAGACGGGGAGGTCGGGGTTCGAATCTTGGTCAGGTGTCCTGAGGGTGTTTTTTCTTAAATGGTTTTCCACACTCTATACGCAAATGTGGATGCACTTAATCTAAATTAAACTTTCCTAACCTCTAACACATTAGATTAATTATTACATTGGTATATAACCTGAACGGGTAGTAAGACGCGGTAGTGTAAAATTGATTTTATTACAAACTATTACCTTTTTTTAGCATTGTAAGACTACCCGTTCGGATTATACGCATATGTAGGCCTACTAATTACGCTAAAGTGTTCGGGATGAGGACGGTGGAATTTAGAGGAAGCGTAGTCGCACTAGCGTGGAGGAAGAATGAAAAACAATTTAGGGGGAAAAAACTTCAATACACCCGACCAGGATTCAAACCACTATCTACCCGTCATCGGCAGTCTAATCTATTGAGAAAGTTACGCCTTAGAACATGCATCCACCGAAGCGGGCTTGCAGGCAATTCACATTTCTATTAATCACCAGATACTTTTCTAGATTTCCAGTATTAAGATTGGATCTATTGTAAGATGTTTTTATAATTTTAAAAGCTTCGTTCTACTTCACACGATATCAAGGAATAAATTTTCAAATTTGCCATTTCCGAATAAGTTAACCGTTTCTACTGCAATGGCATGCTGTTTCAGAAGAAAATCCATACCGTACGAAAAAAAAGAGAGGTCAAAACCGAAATAGGCTCTCCTTCATAAAATAGGTAAAAGCAAACATAATAGGCTATTATAGGAACTATAAAATTAATATAGTGTACTCGTAATAATATGAAATGTATATATTTTTCTCAACTATCTAAGTTTTACGATCAAGGGAGAAAAAAAAAGACAAACCGTCCAAATCCGCTCCGTACTATTAGTATATTATAATCAAAGATAAATGGTTGATAATTTTAGTTTGGTAAATTTCCAGCTCGGAACATTTCTCGTACTCCCATTTTGAATTTTAAATATTCAAGCTCTTCTAGTTATTTGAGTTTGAATCTATATTTAATAAATTATTTCACTTTTTCATTGTATCGATAAAAATATATATGTATTTCTGTTTGAGTTTTGGAATTTTTGAGGGAAAACTCTTTCTATTTTAGGGTCTTTCATTTTTCAATTTAAGAATGTTCATATCTTCATTACGACTTGGGGTGGTCCTTACACCTACCTGACAAATTTCAATCTTTTGCCACACTGTTAAATAGTTTATTCTTCTAGTTTTGGCAGTTTAGAAACTATTCCCCGCCTTCTCCACCATCCATTTCACCACCCCCCGATTCGATTTTCGAAAAACCAATGACGTAATTTTGTTTGCCAGCTTTTGAAAACCCTCAGATATAAAATTTCTTCAAAATTAAACGGGAAATAAAAATACTCGAGAAATTTGTATGTATTGGATAAGGGTCAGCTGACTGTAATTCCGAAATAAATTGCAACAGGGCTGTCTTTAGCCGTGTTAGCAACCCTTAGAAATCGAGTTTCAGTGCGATCGGACAAACTTGATTTTTTGGCCCATAAAGTAAGCATGGTAACTTTTTGGGGCCCCAGATTCAGCTCCTTTTTGAATTTTTCAGGTTTAGGATTTATCACATCATTCTCGGATCCTGAGGAAATCTCATGTCTAATTTAATCCTTCTATCTCACCGGGAAGTACGATAAAAGCCGCTGGAAGGAAAAATCCCAGACAGGGCATTGATTTTATATTATAGATTAGGCAGATGGGTTAAGGATGAGTAAGAGTAATTTCATAGGAAGTGTGCCAGCATTTTCGTGGAGTGAGAGTGGAAAACTATTTTGTAAAACCACTCGAACGGGATTCTAACCCCCCTCCTCATCATCGACATTACGGTAGCAACGCCTTAGACCATGTGGCCACCGAAAAAGGTAGCTTAAACTTTAAAACTCGGGGTGTATCGATTGGATTTATATCAAATTAAATTTTCCGCAAAAAAAAGTTTTTATTAACTTTTCAAAACATAGGATTTCTTTATCTCACATCCTTAGGCTCAGCTTTTAAAATATCCTATCCACAAATGTATTCTTGATCGCTCAAACGCCACCACACATGGCACCCAGCATGTGTGTATGTTTGTGTCCCTGACCTTGACCGGTCGTCCGGGCGGTCATTGACCCCGCATCACCTGGAGAAGAGCCTGTTGAGATGTTGAGGAACACCGACAGCTGCATAGCGGCGTGACTCATTGGAATGTCGCGCCTCTTTTTTTTTTTCTAAGCAGGTCGTTCTTTACGCTTCCTTCAAATTCACCTTCCTCCCCCTGTTTCCTTGGTTCGAATAATCTTTTAAGCAACCGAGATTCAGCTTATGTGCTCGAGCACTAGAGCAGTATTTCCCAAAATTTCACTTTTTTCGGATACAGGAAGAAAAAAATGACTAAATTTGATTCTTGTTTATGTGTGCACATGGTTGTTGTAAGCGGTGGAAGCATTTGGTAGCAGTTTGATATAAAATCTAAGCTACGCGCACAGAAAGAGGGTTTTCTACTGTAATATTCTTAGCCACTTCCATCGCTAATACTAGTGCATTTTCTTTAAAATAACTTTTTCACCCTAATGCGTTAGTACAGTAGTTAATGAACCTGACGAGAATGGTACAAATGAAGAAAAAAAAAACCTCTCTAAAGCCCCTTTGACACGCTGCAAATATACTGTAGTCAGCTGACTAACATGCAAGATGTGTTAGCACGCATTATTACTTTTATAAATAGTTCTTTAAAATTCATGGTCGAGCATAAAGTGGTTCTGACTGCTGTTATTTTTGTAGCCACTTTTTATAGGAAGAACTATCTGAAAGCTTGAAAAGTTACTAGAGCTACTTTCACGTATTCATACTTCAAGTCAATGTGATCCGCATATGTCACTTTTGATAGATATCAGTACATTAACATCAATTAAAATAGTAAGATATTATCTTTGTTGACAGCAAAAAAAAAAAATATTTCATTTTCTTAAAGGGATATCCCTATGAAAATTTAACTGTATACTAAACAAGTTAATGTTATAGGGATGTGGAAGCTAGAATTTAGAGTAAATGCACCCGTATTTGCATGAAAGGAGAATGGAAACCATATAAGGATAAAACACTATTAGTATACCCGACCGGAAGACGAACCCGGACCTACCTGTCACCAGAAAACCAGACTAAATGATCTTTACACTTAGACCGCGTGCCCACCGGCACGTGTAAGAAGATTCTGATAAGTACAGAAATCATCTTCGTCTCATAGACGAACCATTTCAAGAATTATTGCTGGCTAAAGTTGGCCCGATTATAATTATTTATTCATTTAGCATCGCGTCTTACTACCCGTTTGAGTTATACGCTTAACTACTAATTACGTTAATGGGATAGGAATTGAGAAGGTTGAATTTAGAGGAAGTGAACCCGTATTTGCGAGTAGGGAGAATAGAATACCTCCCAGTTCACTCGACCTAGATTCGAACCTCGATCTCCCCGTCCTCGGCAGTCCAGCTCAACACTTAATTAGCGCATTAGCTAATTACACCACCGAGGTGGGTTCTATTATAATAAAAAAAACACTCTCGTGTTAAACTAGACTGCCGAATACGGGGAGATTGGGGGTTCGATCCCGGTTGGGTGCACTGAGGATGGTTTTTCCTAAATGTCTTTCCACTCTTCCTCAACGCAAATATGGATGCATTTCCTATAAATTAAGCCTTCCTAGTCCCTAGCCCATTAGTTTAATTAGTACATGGGCGTATAACCCGAACGGGTAGTAAGACGCGGTGTTAGGAAAGAATAAAACACTCAAATGTTTTATAAAATTAAGGGTTTGACACTGTATCTCATTTGGTAGCGTGTTTATCTATTAAGCTAAGGGTCCCGGGTTTGATTCCTGGCAAGGCCGAAATATTTATCATTTCTGAAATGTGGGTTTCTTCTATCACAGTGATGAGTTAACGGGCGGGGGCTAGATGTTGTGTCTATTCTATATTTAAGTTAACTTATAAGGTGTGTGCTGATATAATTGGTCGGTTCAGAAAAGCCACGTTAAATACTTCACACAATTCTTTTTAACTTAATTATAATTCAGTTTCATATCTTGATAGAGTCAATTTCGTAACATTCACGAACTCATTTGTGTCCCCCTTCACATAATTTCAAAGATGCCCTCAATTTTAATTGTCTATTTTCACTAGTCAAGTAGTAAGCTGACAACATTTTGCGAGTGCTCGCCTTTTAGTTTGGCTCCAACTTTGAACCTTGCACCCTGGCGCTGCATGTGTGAGCTGGTGAATTTACGTTTTGTCCCTTATCTCCTTGTTTCACTAACTCTTGGTTCTCATTCTTCCCGCATGTAACTGGGTAGTACTATTCTATTTTTATTGGAACAAAGTTAGGAATTTGAAGGACATTAATTTATCAGTACAGTCGCTGGGAACAAACCCCGCCCTTTTGGACTAGACAAGCTGTTAACCTCGTGAGGGAACTATGTTCCACATCTTAGCTCAGTTTGTATTACGTCTATCTACCAATTTAAGGGTACTGGATTCGATTCCTGGCATGATCGAAAAATATATTATTTGTAAAATTGATGGTTCCCCGTTCATATTCTTGAGTTAACGACCGGGGGACAGGATGTCGTGTATATTATAGAGTTTTCAGTTTGTAAGTCGTGTGTAAATATATTCAGACCAGCATTGTTTGTCATGTGGTCTAACGCGTCACACTCTCACTAGACTGGATTGCCGCTGTAAGGTAGATCGCTGTTCAAATCCAGGTCGGCTGAATTGAGGTATTTTTCCAAAATGGTTTTCTACTCTACTTTCATACAAATGCGGCTACGTATTCTCTAAATTTACCTTCCTCGTCCCGAATCCAATTGTGTAATATATGCGGCTACGTGTTGGTTGCGCCCGTGTGTGTTTGCGCCCTTGGAAAAATAACTGTGTGTGTTTGCACCCACTTAATATTGAATTCTTCTTATTGTTCTAAGGAAGGTAGATGTTTGTATTTACTAAATTTGTTTATGCTATTTTCTTTCAAAAACATTAATTAATTTCTGTTTTATTTCCCCCATCCTCTCCACGGCAGAATAAAGATCAGGCCAATGACTAACCTAACATAACATAACCTAACCTAGCCTACCAACATTCCTTCACGCTAGTAGTTCTGAAACAGGACCGATAAAAAAATTAATGTCAGATACGTCCTCTTGATGACTTCCAGTTGTTAGTATCTAAGCTTTGACTCGCCCACGGGAGCGAACACTTATGGTTTATTTTAGGCGGGCGCAAACGCCCACGTTTTTTGAAAGGGCGCTACCATCACTGGCTCAAACAACACGCTTCAATACATGTTGACAGCCAGAACAGATACAGTCAAGTTTTCAAAGTAAGAGCCTTTTAAAAAATACAAATATATTTTTGACTTTCAGCATTTATAAAATTTTATTATTTGTGTTATTTTATAGTTATTCTGTATTGATAATATCTATTTTAAAAAAACAGGTGTATATCACATGACTTTATGAATACGAAAAATTAGATCATGTAACTTTTGTGACTGTCGAATAATGATTGCCCTTCTTATCCAAATAAATGGACTGCAGTAAGACGCAACACACACACACACACAAACGCACACGCAAGTTGGTTGGTTTAAAAAATGCATTTTAGTAGTGTTCATCATAGCAGGCCCAACTCAGCTTCCGGCTCGCGTGAGGTATGGGAGTAAAAAGGAAAAGAAAAGACCAAACTATGCAAGAAATGTGTGCAATGCACTCGTATTGAAATGATCACTTGAAATTTTCCACGGTGAAGATGGGGAACAAAGTTTTGTTAATAACAACAGTATATTCCTACTAAGACTTATTAAGATTTATACACATTGCTTAGCTGTGAAGACATTCTAAAATGGTCTAAAACTGCCTTTTCAATGTAGTTTTTATCCATATATAATTTAATATTTTAACAATGATCTGTATTAGGAACAGCTATTAACTCTTTATCTCCATTAATTTTTAGTCAAAAGTGATCCACGTGCAATAGTGTTCGTGTATATTTACGATTTCGAGCCGGCTGTATCACAGAGTTGATGGGCATGTAATGCGCTGATGGTCGGTTAAAATATGTGTCTGAAGGGTTTTTTGACTGAATAATGTTCTCGTACAAACTACAGACTGTATTTTAAGTTGTTTTTTTTTGCACTTCTTCTTAGTTTAAATTCATGCTCACATATAGAACATAATGTGTCGCGACGTGACAGAAGGAAGATAAGTTTAATTCGTCTCGGCCGAAAAAAAAAATAACAACGAAAGGAGGGTGTTAGGTTGTGGAAGATAGATACAGTCAAGTTTTCAAAGTAAGAGCCTTTTAAAAAATACAAATATATTTTTGACTTTCAGCATTTATAAAATTTTACTATTTGTGTTTTATTTTATAGTTATTCTGTATTGATAATATATATTAAAAAAGACAGGTGTATATCACATGACTTTATGAATACGAAAAATTAGATCAAGTAACTTTTGTGGCTGTCGAATAATGATTGCCCTTCTTATCCAAATAAATGGACTGCAGTAAGACGCAACACACACACACAAACGCACACGCAAGTTGGTTGGTTTAAAAAATGCATTTTAGTAGCGTTCATTATAGCAGGCCTAACTCAGCTTCCAGCTCGCGTGAGCTATGGGAATAAAAGGGAAAAGAAAAGACCAAGATATGCCTGAAATGTGTGCAATGCATTCGTATTGAAATGATTACTTGAAATTTTCCACGGTGAAGATGAGGAACAAAGTTTTTTGTTAATAACAACAGTATGTTCCTACTAAGACAGAATAAAGAATAAAGAATTATACACATTGCTTAGCTGTGAAGACATTCTAAAATGGTCTAAAACTGCCTTTTCAATGTAATTTTTATCCATATATAATGTAATATTTTAACAATGATCTGTATTAGGAACAACTATTAACTCTTTATCTCCATTAATTTTTAATCAAAAGTGATCCACGTGCAATAGTGTTCGTGTATATTTACGATTTCGGGCCGGCTGTATCACAGAGTTGATGGGCATGTAATGCACATACCATGAGCGCTTATGGTCGGTTAAAATATGTGTCTGAAGGTTTTTTTTGACTGAATAATGTTCTCGTCCAAACTACAGACTGTATTTTAAGTTTACTTTTTTTTTTGCACTTCCTCTTAGTTTAAATTCATGCTCACATATAGAACATAATGTGTTGCAACGTGACAGAAGGAAGATAAGTTTAATTCGTCTCGGCCGAAAAAAAAAAATAACAACGAAAGGAGGGTGTTAGGTTGTGGAAGAGATCTGTTGGTCATAAATCATACTGGTTAACGACATTGCCTTCCAGTGACATAGTGGCATGTCAGGATAGGATTTCCCATGGACGAGTTAAAAAGATGTAGCATTGAAACAAAACACTGTACATTCTTAAATAATTCCAAAAATAGTATTTCATTGTCACAAAACTATTTATTGTATCTTGACGTGTATATATAAATATTTATATATATATATTTTTTTTTCAAATGTCTAGAGCTCAGACTATTGGTTTTATTCGCGAAATTGACCAGTAAGAATCTTATTGCCAGGATGTGGATTAAAAATGTCCGTGTAAGCCTATTGTCTATCAATAAACAAAAAAAAGTTTATTTTTAAATACAAATCAATTATATCCAGGAGCAAATAGTTAGAGTGAGTGTTTTTACTCGTCCGCGGAAGAGGGGAAGTGTCATTGGAAGACAAACGCGATTGTAAGTCTATTGTCTATCAATAAACCAAAAAAAAGTTTATTTTGAAATACAAATCAATTATATCCAGGAGCAAATAGTTATAGTGAGTGTTTTTACTCGTCCGCGGAAGAGGGGAAGTGTCATTGGAAGGCAAACGCGAGACCTCGCAGGGTGAACTACTCGTTTTTTCTCACCTCCCTTTCAATTTTATGCTTGGCGTCTAAGAATGTGTTTGTACTTATGCGTGAATTTGAAACATTTCTTAAATATCTGTCAACGAAGTTCTGAAATTTAATGACAACTTTTTCTCTTCAGTTAAAAAGTTTGTCATATAATGCTGCCATACTCGTGGCATATATTCAACAACTGTTGATATCACCATGTGAAGAAAATTAAAATTTTATGTTTGTACTGGAGCAATATTTTATTTTGGCAAAAAATAAAAAAGTTTTGCTATAAAAACTGCAAAAACACTGGGCTTTTCTCGCGTTCTTGACATCCCCACGTTAAAGGGGCTACTGCACAAAATATCAATGTGAGTGACTTTAATGTGTCCACACAGACAGCATCGCGTGTTGTCGCGAATTAAAAAAAAAAGTGAAACTTCGCCAACAAACAAATAAAAACATAATCCGACGATGCAGCTGTTCTTAGCACGAAATAACCAACGATTTACTACAGTAAGATTCTGATTGGAAGAACGGTGGTATCTCACGTCTACCAAAGTTACTAAAACCAGTTTCATATATGCATACGTCAAGTCATGTGATGTGGAGCTGTCACATTTTATAGTTAGTATCAATAGCTATGATTTAACACAAATAATAAAATAAAATATTATTATTATTATTATTATTATTATTATTATTATTATTATTATTATTATTAGCATCGCGTCTTTTGAAGCCCGGACCCTCAGCACACAAGTCCGACACCTTACCCCTAGACCACCAGGTCAGCCAAAATAAAATAAAATGTTATCAATATTGACCACAAAACAATATTTTTCGTGGTGGAAAAACAAGGGAAAACTGTAAAAATTAGGGAATTTTTAATAAAAGTTTTAAAACCACCCTGTTTTTGCATTTTCTAAAAATTCCCTCCGATCAGAACTCTACTATAGTTGGTATCAAACGCACGGTAATAGTTGACTCATACTTTTTTTTTAGCAGTGCATCTTACTACCCGTTCGGGCTAAACGCTTATGTACTAATTACGTGAATGATTTTAGGGATTAGGAAGGTTGTTTAAAAGAAGTGTACCCGCATTTGCGCGGAAGGGGAGGGGAAAACCATTGTTGGAAGGGTAACCTCAACACACCCCACCGAGATCCGAACCTTGATCTATCTGCCCCTTATCGGCAGTCTAGTCTACTGTTTTGTACTGTATCCAGTACGGAAACATCACCTGTAGGTAATAAGGAGGCATAATTCTTTCTTTTTTAACACCGCATTCTGCAAGCTCAGCAAAGCAGGATTTCTCGGAACCATTAAATTCAGTAAATTTATGAGCTGCTGTGTATTCTCGGGGTTTATTACCTTGCAGTCCTCCTCCAGTCTAGTGCAGTCCGTGCAATTCTCCTCGGCGGGCGCCCGCCCTCTGCAATCTGTTCATAAACACCTTCGCAGGGGTGGCCTTGGGAATCTCACAACTTGGGTGCTGAAGGAGGT
>CABFWB010000488.1:86901-102204 GCA_902151455.1 Timema bartmani | reverse complement strand
CCCCCCCCCTCAACCGTAAATTTTCTGACCAAGAATGAATGCCATTATTTCATAGGGAAGTTTTTGATACTAAAGGACGGATTCAGAATTAATACTTCTTAAAATCCATTTTAAATCCTGAACATAAATTATTTCAGAGAGTATTATTATTTATGGATAGCTCAACATATAAACAGATAAGACAAACAAGTACAGACAAAAATACGTTGAGTTCAAATTCCTCAGGTTCATGAGGAAAAACTTCTGCTATATTTATGTTATGGATGTCAAATTCGCGATCTGAGTAAGAGCCAGACGGCACTATGTGCCGACTAGGATGGCCCTTTTCTGTAGTGGAGCTACATGATGATGTTAAAGTGCCCACATCAGATGCTTGACGCTGGGGGAATACATCCCTCTTAATATTGTGCACTTTTTTATATTCATATTATCATCATCTAAACAATTCTAGGCATAATACTTTTCTAAATTATTATTGGATTAATCTACAATTTTACTTTAATTAACTTATCAATACCTAGACTCATGTTTCGTTACAACATTGATCCTGGATCCTGGCTTCACTCTCGAAAAAGACTATATGGCCAATGAAGCGGAGATCGGGTTTCAACTACCTGTCGGGTGTACTCAGAGGGGCTTTTCCTAAATGGTTTTATATTCTCTCTCCACGTTAGTGAGGGTAGATTACCTCTAGAATTCTACCTTTCTCATTTATACTTCATTAGATAAATATAATAAAAAATAATTATAATAACTACAATTTGACCTTAACACCCTACAAAATGTAACTTATACTAAAAAGATAAAAGTTTAAAGAAAATTTACCAGCATTTGCATGGAGGGAGGGTGGGGAACCATCTAGGAAAAGCAACCCTCAGTAGAGCTGACTGGTATTCGAACCCCATCCCCCCAACATCGACCGTATAGTCTACTGAGAGAATGACAATTTATACAATGCAGCCAACATAGCGTATGTATAATAGTTGCATATATATACATACTTACTAGATTTATCAGAAGGGAATAGGTATAAGCCTAAATACACTTATCTTTTGAAAATAATTAATGATATTTGAAGCTTTACTTTTCATAAAATGCTGTTGGTACGAAGAAATAACACTATTGATGGACTCCTCTAACTTGCCTTGAAATAAATTCTGTAATTTTGCTTCTTTCCATTTCACTACATCTTTTTGAGACTCTTCCACTATTTTTTCTGGATATCACTTTTTATACTCAAGCAATGAACAATTCTCCCCCTTTTGAAGAAATTATTTTTGTTTTAGTTCAAACACAAGCGATTATTCACAACCTATGTAAAATAATATGCAGTAG
This sequence comes from Timema bartmani, assembly GCA_902151455.1. Taxonomy (NCBI): domain Eukaryota; kingdom Metazoa; phylum Arthropoda; class Insecta; order Phasmatodea; family Timematidae; genus Timema; species Timema bartmani. The sequence continues at coordinate 100,869 of CABFWB010000488.1, read as the reverse complement.
GAATCTAAATTATACTCAAACTCAACTATACTTATAAATTAAGGCCACTTCGACTGACAGCTGTTATCCAACTAAGAGCACATGAGGGTGTCAATAGATTGGACAAATCTAAACAAATGCAGTGAGCATAAACATGTCACTGTCATGTACATGAAAATATGTGTTTTCGAATGTGCTTGGCGTTCATAGTCTCGGGCAGACAATGCCACATACGCGCATTCGAAATATTGATAGAAGAAAAGTAAGTGCTAAGCTTACATTTTCAACGCCACAGATATTCGGAAGTTATTCATAAGTATGTTTATCAAAGGTGACAATATGAACAATAATATTATTTTTCAATATTAGAATTTGAGTATAAGACCTGTGTTACATAACACTTGGATGTACCCCCACCCTCCCCCCCATGTAACAGCCTGTATACATTAGAGCTCACCCCCCTCCCCCTCAAAGCGTTACGTGGTTTATGGACGACCCCTAATTATTAAAATAAGGCACGTCCAAAGGAGGAGCTTGTTTCATGATTTTGTTGATGACGTAATTGACGGTCCACGCCACAGACACGAACTTCAAACCAGAATATTTTTTTCGTATAGTATCCTTCTTAGGGGACGGCCAGACTGGGCGAGCGAGCGAGCGACTAAAATATAAAATAGAACACATTGGTTGTAATGAAAGGTGGCCAGATTGGAGCGAGCGAGCGACTGAGCGCGCACGCATGAAAGATAGAACTGGTTCTATTTTTCAAGCGCGCGTGCTCGACCCGGTACAGTCTAGTTTACAGGCGCTAGGCAATATTATTGTATGTTGGTTCATTGAGTGCTAGGAAGACGTATCAATTTGACATTTTTATTATTATCGATAGGTTTAGCACACTTGCTAATAACGGCCTAATTTAATTGGTAAGTTCATAAACCATACCTATATGTATATATATATATATATATATATATAACTAATATGTTAAAATACTTCAATATTATCAAAGTAGGCCTTTACAAATAAGAATCATCATTAGCTTGGAGAGAGGATGAGAAAACCACAACAATAAATCACTTGTTAAAAACCACCCTCAGTTAACTGAGCCAAGCCTCCTCGTCAACAACTATCGAGAGCTATCTGCTAATTACACGCTCGCACGCTCAACAGTCTGGGTACCCAGTCGCTTGCGCGCTCGCTCGTACGCTTGTCAGTCTGGCCGAACCCTTACTCCCCCTTTTTTCCCTCGTGTGTTTTCAATTACACAATACTCACACTTCCAAAATTTTTCGCAGCTCACCAAAAACATCGGATCGTGATTCACAGTTCGGGTACCACTGATTTAGAAGAAGAAAAAGGCCTCATGAGATTTGGCCGAGATTTGACACCCAGCCCTCCCTTTGCAGGCAAACCATACAATATGAGCCTGACGTTTAGTCCGCTTGTCCACTTATCTAGGTCATTATGATATTGAGCGTAGATCTTTAGTTTAATTCTGATGAAAAGAAACTTTAAGAAAATACTAAGATTTTTTGCGGGCAGCATTGTTATTAATTTACAGGTATTGATAATATCTATAAAAGTGCAGGTAACATGATTTGACGTATGAATACACGAATAAATTAAAAGTCCAAAAACTCACATCGCTGGCCGTATAATCTAACGCGCTGCTCTAGTAGTAAACTCGACTGCTGATTACGGGGAGATCGAGGTTCGAATCTCGGTCGGTTGTACAAAGATTTTTTTTCAAAAATGGTTTTCCACTCTTCCTACACGCAAATATGGGTACACTTCTCATAAACTATAACCTTTCTCATATCTAAAAGATTAGTGTAATTAGTACATAAGCTTTATAACCCGGACGAGTAGTAAAACGCGGTGCAAAAAAAACCCCAATTTTTGACAGCAAAATGTATGTTCTTTTTAATGCTACCTGGAAGCCCATTATAAAGTGCAGCGCGAACTCTAAACCAGTCGTTGCAGTCATTGAGCATTCCAATGCACTTGTTCAGTGCTAAGTGAAAACTAGTGTGGGTCGTTTCACCCACGCCGTAATAAACCCTGGTACGGTTCAACTAGCCTGCTCGCTAAGTACTCTCCACCAGTCTAAACAATGTTTGACCGACCTTGGATTTAACTCGTCTATACTCGCCTCGACACTTGCTGAACTCGACAAACCCCCTCCTTTTTTTCCCCATCGCATCTCATTTCTTATTCAAGCTATCCACACTTCTTTTTTTTCGATACATGTCTTGCTATCCGTCCGAGATGAAGCGTTTAGTTACGCTTATGGGGCAGGAATAATGAAGTGTCAAAGTGTCACGTAAAGAGAAAGTGTACCCATATTTGCGTGGAGGATGAGTGGGAAACCATTAGAAAAAACATCCTTACACCTGGTCATGATATAAATTAAAAAAAAAAAGTATCTCCCCATCACAGACAAACCAGACATTTTATTCTACGTCCCCACCGATGTGATTCGTAACTAAGCATGTGTGAATCCATAATTTTCCCGGTTTCGCTAGTTATTTTGCATCATGACAAAAGGTCACGAACAAAAAAGAAGTGAACCTTTGGTTTGAAGATTATCAATAGTGACAAAAGACTGACTAGGGTGGAAAAATATGACATATTGATTGGTCTATTAGAGGCCTCGGGCAGTGTCAAGTACGCCAAATCGCTTTGACCAATAACATGTGATTAGTTGGTCAGTTGGAATCCCAATCGAGTCGAGTTCTCTTAGTCCTAAATCCTAAATAGATGTGAATTAACGTGGGGTATGATTCGGAGCGCTATTATCCCTTAGCTTGTGACACCTGATAAAAATTATGTATACCAGTATTTCACGAGCTTTGGTCAGTTGTGTACCCATTTTGGGGGCCATGGCCAAAGGGGCCGTCCTTAAATTAAATAGGGATTTTGGGGTGGGGAGGGAGGTTCACTATTTCACTACGTTTTCTTGTGAGGGGGTGGGGAGTCAGAATTTATCTTACGTAAGGATTTTTATCGGGGGGGTGCCATGGAAAATCTTAAGATACCTTACGTGGGGTAAGGGAGGGGGAACGGGAATCAAAAATCATGAAAAAAGGCCTAATGTAATTTAAGGACGACTCCTAACCAACGAGCCAAGATTCGTAGCCTCCTCGTCAACAACTATAGAGAGCTATCTGCTAATTACGCGCTAGCTCGCCAGTTTGGCCACCCAGTCGCTTGCGCGCTCGCTCGCACGCTTGTCAGTCTGGCCGAACCTTTATCCGTAGTTTCATAAACTTAAACATATAATTATGAGCCCACTATACCCCGATCCCCGTTCTATCGATAGAACATAGACTACTAAAAATAAATTCAAGTTTCTCAACAAATTTAATACCTCTAGGCCATATTATTTAATTTTAATTTTAAATATATGTACATATACTTTAAACGTGAATATTCTGAACTAGAACATGACACACCTAAATATATTCAAATAAAATATTGAAAACCCAGTTCACCAGCCGTCAACGTATCACTATGAAGGGGGAAAAACCTAATTTCACTATAATCATTATTTCAGATATGGCGGGAAAGAATACAAATTCCTCAATTCATTAGGCGAACGTGTTGTCGTGAAATTAATAGTATAAATATACATTTATTTATTTATTTTAATTTAGCACTAGAGCCTATTCCATTTTTAAAACATTATTTAATTTAACAATAATGTACCATAAATAATTTAAATATTGTTGAAAATTACACCTATACGTGGGAATAGAACTCGTATCAAGGTGTCATTTACATTTTTATGTTCAAATACATACCTGTGAAAGGACTTGGATACATCCCAAATAATAATTGCATTGTACTAACTTGTAAGCTAGTTACAGAGCTTATTACAAATAAATGTCATTCAGGCTAAATTTTATTTAAAAAAATACATAGCTATAAAAATTAGTGTCATCAACATAATATATTATTTATTTTCATACAATCATTAAATTGGGAACCACTGTTTAGTAATAAAAAAAGCTCCTTGTGTAGGTTCCATATTTATTGCATGTCCTAAGTAGTACATACATAGATTAGATGTCAATATCAAGTATAAAAACTGTTATAACAATAATAATAATAATAATAAAGTAAGCTGGTGCGAATCTTCGAAATTTTAAGTTCGAATTCGAATTGTAGTAATTCTTACTTGCAAATAAATACAATAAGACCAGAAACCAGTTTGCGGAGTCGAATGAATAAAGAAATTAACTTGAGTTTCAGGTCGTAAAGGAATCACGTGGGTGACAGTTGTTTGTGACAGTGAATTTCTTCTTTTTTAAAAAATAAAGTAGTTAGGCCTACCTTTTTTTAAAAATATTAATCAACCCTTGCCCATTGATTGAAAAAAAAATTGTGTGATCTTTATTTGATGTTTCACCTTTTGAGATTAGTGTTATTGCATAAGCCTATATTTTTTGTTAATCAACCTAAAATCTGTCTATAATGATATCATATTTTGAAATATTTTATTATTGGATTGAAACTCGGTAACTTAACATAGTGAAATATTCAACACGGATTTTATTTGAAATATTATCATAGTAAGCCTAAAATAAATTGTTTGATTCAGATTTGAACCGATTTTTAAAATAAAATATTCAATCCATTTTTTTTATTTAAGCAACAGATTCGGCCAGGATTTGATTTGATCAAATAAAACTAGCATAAAATTCGTTTCTTTATTGATTCAAAATTTTTAATCATGAGAGTCAAGATTCGGATTCGATTTGAAATTAAAAATAATGATGGGTTCCCACAGGCTTAATTAAAGGCCTAGTAATAATATTTAAAAAAAATTAATACTATTCTAGTCACAAAACATATGTATTTATAGCTTTTCTAGCAATCTTTTTTATTTAGTTTTATAGACGTTGAAAGTTAGCAGTCGGTAATCATTATCTTGCTCACGTGTCATAGTTAGAAGAAAAAAATTATGCATTAGCGCTCTGTGTATTTGTGTTTATGTTTTGGCCTCATTGAACAACAATTGACAAATATAGAAGATTATGGATTGAACCAATGGCAGAGGCACTGAGAAAGTGCCCCTCGCCTCTCCAAAAATGAGATGAATTGAAACCACTATGACTGTGCAGCGTTAGAAATTGGGATCCCACTTAACAACTGGATCCAAGGCCTTAAACAGAAATTTATTTTGGGAGTTGTATTACTTTTGATATATCTTTGTCAACTGTAAATATCCCAGCAATTGGCAAGGTATTTTTTAAGCATCGAATCCCTCTTGAAACAATTTAAAAAAATATATAACAATACTTTCATTGGAAGGTGTTTAATAACACCTAAACACACCTTCTCCTTTCACCACTTAGAAAGGGAATGACTGGCTGACACTTCCAAAACGATGACCACATTTATAATCCTCTTTGATTTTTGATTTACACGTCAATATATACTTTTAAACGTATAGTTTACTACATTATCAGTAAAGTAATACATTCAAATTAGTCACTATTATAATTATTAGCACCGCGTCTTACTACCCGTTCGGGTTATACGCATTTACGCTAATGTATAATGGTAGGGTGATGAAATGGAGGACCTACAGTTCAATGTGCAGTAATTTTTTTTATACTCTGAATATAACTTTAACACTTATTATTACAACCTGCAATGCTCAAGAATAAGAAAACCCGTGAAAGAATGCAGGCCACGAGTGCGGATTTTTACATGTTTGACTGCCTCAGTTAAATAAGGGCTTGCGTCATAAAACTTTGTATACGTAGAAGCATGTGGGCCTACACTACAAGTAAGTAGGGACCAACTATCTTTATTCACACATCAGTTAAGACTTTGTGAGTATTTTAGCTACTTAATATATTAAGATGTTTATATTTAATTACGAAATTTGTTATAATTGGACATTGGCCCTTCTTATCCCAATGCACATGGTATTAATGTTTCCTTGACTCAAGAAGGTCACAGAGATTAGCTTCACCTTCCACTGCCGCCTGGATTCCGATACAGCAGGTTAGCCAACGTTTGCAAAACGATACTAGCTTGTAAATGAGTAAGGATCATACTAACGGCACCTATTATTAATTAAGATAATTATTTGTAGAAGGAGAGGCTGTATTTAAAACGATGTACTTTTACTAGATTGTCGACTTGGGAGTCGTTAGAGCTCAATATCGTCGTAATTATTGAAACCAACCCAAATTTAAAAATATACGTAAAAAGAAGAATAAATTATTCATTAAATGATGTGTTATTAAAAACACTCTAGCTTAATTTTACAAATAAAATAAATAAATCTATTAATAATTTTTGTTTTCCCATTTAAAATACATTGAAATGGAAACATTTTAACGAAAATATTTCAATAACTATTTTTAGCATGGTTTGAAATTTCCATAAGAATTATGAAAGATGCCCAGATATGTTATTAAAATAAATTTAAAAAAATATGTTGAATCAATAAATATTTTTTTAATACTTTTTTTGTTTAGAACCGTGCATTTATGGGTAGCCTCAGCCTTAAAGTTAAGCTCCAATACATAACAACTATCCAGCCAAGCGATTACTAGACCTAGAACTGAAAGGTATATACATTAATTACAGTCGAATAATAGTTAATTATATCAAATTCTAGTAAGTCTTAGTTCAAAGAGAGTTCATAGAGAGTTACGAAATACAAAGACTAATTTCCTAGAAGAGGAACTATCGTTTTACAAATAGTAAATGGCGAGCTAACAGGAATCTAGTCTGTTAAGATACTATGGCTGGTCTATTCCTAATTAGTACTGCCTGGACATTCAATAGTATATTTATACTTCCACCCAATCTTGGGCACACTATAACTAGTGCAAACAATAAACGTATTAACTAATACAAACGGCCCCAGAAGGGGGCCGGAGACTGAGCACTATCCCCGTGGGCCACTACTATGAACTAGTAGTACGCCCACAGCTTGCGAACCGTAAAAATGTACGCTAAAGATAAATAATAGGGACTGGTATCGGTCACATAACTAATTAGGTCATTGAACAAAGCGTTAGATAACCTGATTTCCACAATTATGGGATCCTAAGCACTAAGTAAGCCTTAAAGTTTAGGCTGTCCAGACATTTCCCTAGTATTTAACACTATGTCTTAAGGACATAGAAAAAGAAGTCAGAAACACTGACATACAAAATCATGTCATATGGACCTAGTTAAATAGAGCATAAAGCCCATCATTTAAAACTATGCCATATGGACCTAGAAAAACAAGTCAGAAACTCTGCCAAACTAAATTATGTCATATGGACATAGAAAAAGAGTAAGAACTCTAACAATCAAAACTATGCCTAATGGGCATAGAAAAAGTTAGAAACTCTGACACAAAAAACTATGTCTTACATAGTTTAACAAGAGTACTAAGACTCTAACGCAGATTCTAACATTCAAATACCCATAGTCTCAGACGAGGCTTCATCCGTGGTGAAATGGAGAGACCGACGCCTCACACATCTTATCCACCAGTTGTTTTGTCCGTGGATGTAAATTTATGTCCAAGTTGTTCCTCCGTCGAATTGATTCAATAGAATACAAAATGTGAAGCGAGGGATGACTGTTTTATACAAACAGGACTGATGTCTTAGGAGAGGGTCTCCAGCCGGACACAAAGGGGGAGGTGAGTTTGCAAAATTGCGTTGAATGACAACTAGCGCTAGAAGATGGTGTGGAGAACACAGAGAAACACCTCTGTCATTTCATCGAAGTGGGGTCTGCGAGTAAGATGTCGTTTTGCTGAACCTCCAGGAACCGTCAGCTGGGGCATTTTCCTGAAGTTTGGGCGTTTCCCGGCAACATGATTTCACCGTGAGCTAATATCTGCCACACATTATTAGAATTTATTAGTTCTTGTACTTATCGTGTTAATCATATGTATGGAAATCTGAGTGTGCGTGTTAAACGGAACGTTTACACGTTACAATAATTATGTTCAGCTACTCTAAAATTTACTTCCATAAGGCTAAGTACAGTAGCCCCATGACTTCTTTGGTGCTGACTGACAGCTCACAGCTGACTTCTGACAGTCAACATTTAGGTATATACCTAAATTTTGACTGTCACAAGTGACAGCTGCTAAACACATGTTTTTGCAGATCATATGGTTTGGCGTAGGGATACATAATTTGGTCTGGTAACTTTTCAAAGCCGTCAGCTGTCAGCTGTGAGCTGTCAGTCCGCATCCAAAGAAGTCACGGGGCTACTGTACCTGAAATTTTCTCCTGAGGAGGGTGTGTGCCACACCTCCGGCAGATGGGGCTTCAATCCGTCCCTCATTTGGAAACCCCACATGGGCGCCCTTGCCTGCAACTCAAGTTAATTTCTCTAGTCATTTTACCACGTAACTGGTTTCTGGTCTGGTAATGTTAATTTGTTAAGTATGATTGAATCATAGATTCGAATTTTGAGCTTAACCCATCGGATCCAAATCTAAGATTTGTATGGATTCGAAATTTCGAAGGGTTGCGCAGGCTTATTCGTAACAAACTCTGTTGATTCTCACCTGTGGGTGCGAAGACAAAAGAGTCAGTCTCACCTTGTCTAGTTTGTCGGTGACGTTGAACTCGGGGCTCTAATCCTGATTCGGCAAACCGTTCAAAATATATACATTCAGCGGGCAAACTGAGGTTTTATTTCCTAAATGATTTTTCCACTCTTTCTCCAAGAAAATGGTGGGACACACACCCTCAATTCTACATAACACACCTATATCCCATTAATGTAACTATACGTATAGACCGGGCGGGTACTAAGACGCGGAGAAAGGTAACAAAATATTACCCTAAGCTGATTAATACCACCTCTTCCCTTTGTAAAAACACACACAACATCGTCGATGGTTAATATCGACTCCCCTCCCACCTGCTTCGACGGCCGCGTGGTCTAAAGCTCTACTCTCGCAGTAGACTAGATTGTTGATGACGGGGAGATTGAGGTTTAAATCACGGTCGGGTGTACTGAGTTTTTTTTACCAAAGTTTTTCCACCCTCCACGCAAATGTGGGTACACTTCCTATTAATATAGCCTCCCTAAGCCCAGGCGTGGATTCGGGAGGGGGGCAAAGGGTCAGTTGACCCCCCTGTGAAAGTTAGCAATTAATGCAAAAAACGAAATTAAAGTTCAAATTTTAGAAATAAAGACAATACAGATCAATTATAACATTTTTTCGCGCAGACACCTCTTAAGCCGGGTCCACAAGTGCGTTATTCGTCTACGTTTAATTATTGTTCAATATGACTCACGCAAGCTTGGAAAATATATTCGTTTTCGTGTATGAATATGTCTCGTGCATAGCGAGTAACGAACATTGTTCCGCATTGAGACGGTAGATTACTACACATCAAAGAAGACTAATAATCGCTTGAGAGCAGTTCGTCCAAGAATACCGAATATAGAGTATGTGTGGACAGCAGGAGCGGCGAAACTGTGTGGAACTCTGCCCCCCTGGAAATTATTTGCCCCTCCCTGGAAATTATTTGCCCCTCCCTGGAATAAAAGTCAGGGGAGGAAAGCTTTTAAATAGCTTCCAAGGTCATCCAAATTTCAAAAATATCTAGGCGAGGACAACTCCAAATAGCTTCTAGTTGCATACCATTTTGATGAATTTCCAGGCGAGGACCACCCCAAATAGCCTAGTTTCTGAAATAATTCAATTTTCAAAATTTTGTCGGTGGAAGACCACTTAAAAAGATTATCTTCTAGAGGTATATAACTATCATAAAACATTAAATTCTGAAAATTGAAAAATGACACCTGGACACGGGAATCGAACCCGTGTTCAGGTGTCATTTTTCAATTTTCAGAATATGATATCTAGTGGAGTAATTTCCCACTAATAATCATAAATAATAGCTCCGGCTATTAATTCTTAATAAAACATTAAGGTGAGGATCACTCTAAATAGCTTCGAGGGGCATCCAAATTTCAAAAATGTCTAGGTGAGGAACACTTTAAAGGTTTTTAAAGAATCTATTTTTTTTAATATCAAGGTGAAGACTACTCATAGCTTCTAGAGTGAATAATTTTTCAAAAAAATTGTTGGGGGAGGGCCACTCCAAATAGTTTATAAAAGACTACCTGATTTTAAAAAATTGGGAAGGATTACCACGGTTTAAAACATACATAATATGATCTATGTTATTTATAATTATGACCCCCCTATGAAAATTATCTGGATCCGCCCCTGCCTAATCCCTAAAACTCCTAGCCTAATTATTACATAAGCATATAACCCGAATGGGTGATAAGACGCAGTGCTTAAAAAATGTCCCCTCCCCCGACCCCTGGTTTTGCCAACATTATTTTTGTACACCGCAAGTTACTACATGTCCGGGCTTTCAACACATCTATACTAAATAAGTAGGGAGGAAGAAGGTACAATTTGAAGGCAATGCACCCGCATTTGCATGAATGGAGAGTGTAAAAACTTTTTTAAAAACACCCTCAGTACACCTTAGCGGAATTCGAACCCTGAACTCCCTGTCAACAATCCAGTCCAACACAGGAGTGGTGTCTTAGACAGTGTGACCTCTGATGCAATGCCAGCCTTGTTATAAAAAATATAAAGAACGCCCGGGACAAATATCTGAACCGACTGTACAATGAAAACGCTTTGAGCATGAACAATTTTATTTCATCAAAATGTTAAGAAAGAAAAGGAAAGGTTTTGGGTGGGGTGAGGGGTTATGACATAATTTAATTTTCCAAGCGTCTTCGCCAGGTCTAATCCTTCAGCAAATATTGACCGGCGATAGTGAAACATTCCATCGCTCTAAACAACGGAAAGGATAAAAAGAGAAAGACAAAGTGAGAGAAAGAGAGGACGCTATCTACTCCTCAGATTTAGCTCGGCATCACAGAGATCAGCCGGGCTAGCCAGAGAGATGGCATTTCCGACATACACTTTAATTACTTCTTTCACCGCGGCTCACACTATCCGTTAGGTTTTCACGCCTAGGTTTTATATACAGAATGTTCGGAAACTCATAGCCCAAACTGTACATATAGCTTGTTTGAACCAAAAGTAATTTAAAATCCCTACACACATCCGGAAACGTATGCTAATACCATTGTGTTCAAAGCTTCGGCGTACAGCACTGGGATAGCAAAGCTGTCAAGCATGCATGTACAACATGTTGCATAGGAGTTAGGCGCGCGGCACTGCACATGTAATAATGGCAAGCACTTTCTGTGATATAGAACCGTTAATGATGATTGATGACCCTCAGAGCGTATTCTTATTTCTATATGGACTCGTGCGTTGTTTACTATTAATTGTGTTATGTTCTGCTGCCGTGCTCCAAGATGTCGAGGTGTGTAGTGCCGCGCGCCTAACTCCTACGCAATCTGTTATACACGCATGCTTGAACAACTTTGCTATCGCGGCGCTGTACGCTGAGACTTTGGACACAATTTAATGGTATTAGCATAGTTTTCCGGATGTAATTGTATGGGGATTTTGTATTACTTTTGGTTCAAACAAGCTATACGTGCAGTTTGGGCTCTGAGTTTCCGAACATTCTGTATAATATACATAGTTATAACTATTATTACTACGTTTTACTAGCTCTTCAGGTTATACGAATATAATTATGATCATTATTTTAGTGGGCTAGGAATGAGAAAGAAAGCATTTTAGAGGTTAGTCTATCTACATTTGCTTAGAAGGAGAGTTGGAAACCGTTTAGGAAAAACTACTCTCAGTAAACCCCGCCGCGATTTGAACCCCGATCATCAGCAGGCCAGTTTAACACGAGACTGACTCCTTAGGCTGTTTGGCCATTGAAGTTGGTCATAGGTCTTATTACTTACGCTAGTATGTGTATATATATTAGCATCGCATATTACTTACTGCTTGTTCAGTTTATACGCATACTTACACTAATGAAGTAGGGATGATGAGCAAGATAGAATTTTTGGAGGACTGTACTTAAATTGGCGTGTAGGGAGAGTTGGAAGCCGTTTATGAAAAACTACCCTTCGTACGCCCAACCCGGATCTGAACCACGATCTTCCCATCACCGACAACCCAATTTGTAACACGAGAGAAACGTGTTAGTCCATGCTACCGCCGATGCGGGGATGCCTATAAAAAGGGACATTTGCAAAATAGAGCAATATAACTTTACTATAAACTATAATTTGATTATGCATTTGTTGGTGCACTCGGCTGGGATTCGAACCTCGACTTCCGCCTCACCGGCATAATTTGATTAAATCAACCTGACATTCAAACCGCCTGGCCATCCTGTCTAGTTTTATTCATTCTTCCCCCGCATCGATGAGCACGCGAAAAAAAAAGTGTAATTATTCTAGTCTAGTTTTTTCGATGATGGGTAGGTCGGGGTTCGAACTCCTGGTGGTTGTACCGATGGTATTTTTCCCAAAATAGTTTTTCATCTCAATCTTCCCCCCATACGAATTTGGGTACGGTTCCTTTTCTACTTTCACTATCCCTATCCCATTAGAGTATATATACGGCTAGTCCAGGCAGGGATTTTTGTCTCTATTGGGGTTCTTAGCGTGCACATTTTTAACATATCAGCACACGGCCAACAAACAACTTCTCCTAGAACCCCCATTCCTTATACTGCACACCCGGTCCTAACGCCTGAATATATTATTCGGACAGTGTTACAAACACATTTATAAATAATTATTCGCAACATCAGCTGGAATCGAATCAGGACCCCCCTAGACTTGGGGTCGACTGCTACATTTATTAAAAACCCACAAGATCCGCTTCGAGTTACTCTCTCAACAGACTGAACTGCCAATGACAAGGATATCGGAGTTCGAATCCCGGTAGGGAGTAGGCTTACTGAGGGTGATATTTTTCCTAAATGGATTTCCACACTCCCTCCACGCAAATGCGGGTACATTCCCTCTAAATTCAACCTTCCCCAACACTAAGAGATTAGCGTAATTATTATATAAACGTACATCCCGAATGGGTAGCAAGATGCGCTGTTAGAAAACTGGGAATAGCCGCAATTGAAGAAACTCTTGAGTTCAGAACTAAGGATTCTTACACTTCCCGCGTCGAAGCTAAATTTTTACCCCTCCTGGGATTCGAAACAAGCGAATTTCATAGTCGGTTGGTCGCCGTCCTAATACTCAATAAGCTTGGCCATGACCGATGCCAGAGTGGAATTTTTATATATATACACACACACACACGAGGGGGTCCCTCCCCTGGCGAACATGAAGTAGCCTATGAATAAAATATTAAATAAAAAGTAATGATTTATCAATGTTATATCACATTAAAGCAGTGGTTGAAAATAACTCTATTATCTCAATACAGTCTGTGTATGTATAGCCTCATTAAGTAATCTGTTCAAAGTATGAGTCTTAAACGAATAATGGATTGGATTGACTATTGACTTGTAACTTCTTTACTTTGGACCCCCTTAAAAAAGAATTTCTGTGTGCGCCCCTGCACACACATTTAGGGATGTTTATAAAAAAGGATCGATACTATTTCACTATCGAAAGAAACAATCATAAAATGTATAAATCTGCCTTGGTTCCGTTGATTTTTTTAAAACCCACATTCTAATACGACCGATTAGTAAGTTTCTACAGCTTCGTTCAGAATTGAGGTAGACACAATATAACTAGGCCCTAATTTACAACATTATGATAAACAACTTTTTTTTTATTACTAATTTAATTAATATAAGGCGACCCTCTTTGGTGGCCGCATGGTCTAAGGCGTCACTCTCGCAATAAACTAGACTGGCGATGGTGGCAAGAACAGGGTTTAAATCCTGGTTGGGTGAACTGATGGGGGTCTCGCCCCCAATTGGTTTGCCCCTTTCACTTCACGCAAATGTTGATTCACTTCATCTATATTCAACTTTCCTCATCCCTAACTAATTAGCGTAATTAGTACATATGCGTATAGCCCGAACCCGGTTGGTAAGGCGTGGTGCAAAAAAAAAA
>CABFWB010000488.1:72942-86602 GCA_902151455.1 Timema bartmani | reverse complement strand
CCCCCCGCCCCCACCGGGCGTGTAATGCGGCGAAGGCCGACCACTCTTTGCTATAGTACGACACACAGACTCTCTGTAGTTGGATAGATGGATAGATGTGTGTGTTTATATAGAAGCCGTCAAAGCCTAGGTACATGTGTTGAGGTATTCAGGTCGTGACACGGCCCGGCCTCACTTTCCATTAAGAGCGACCGCGCGCGCGCGCCTTCTCTCGAGAGTTGCGAGGATACGAGAGACAAAAAAAAAAAAAAAGCACTCACTTAGGAAATATGTTTACATCTTTCACCGGTTATGGCTAATCTACGATCAGTCGGACCTGCACTAGTAAAACGCACTCGCAAGTTGTGTTTGTTTTCTACAAAGACCGAGTACAATGAAGTGTCGGAAGATGGAATTTCAACCAATAAGGCTCCATCATCCAAGTCATATTAAAGTTTAATACATATATTATGAATTAAGTATAATTAAATTTATATATACCATTAAAAGCTATTAATTATTACTATTTACTATTAAACCCGCCTCGTTGGCCGTGGGGTCTAACGCGCAACTCTCGCAGTAGACTAGATTGCCGATGAGGTTAGAATCTCAGTCGGGTGTATTGAGGCTGGTTTTTCCAAAATGCTTTTCCACTCTCCCGCCACGCGGTATAAGCTACTTCTTTTAAATATAACCTTCCTAAATCCCTAAAAACATTAGCGTAATTAGTACAAATGCATTACGGTACCGTTTACCTTATATTTTCACGAACTGTTATCCTTGACTAATGGCTTTGTTTGTACAGTAGTACACCTCTATTAATTTGTTTTTGATTGGCTGAGCGAAGGCCAACTTCCTTATACCCTGATTTTGGTTGGAAGAACAGTTTAAAAAATTCAAACACATTTCTTTGCGGCCTACATTGATAATATTTTAATATATTATCTGTATTATTTTTTAGGTATTGATAATATCTATCAAAAGTGACAGGTGCAGAAAACATGACGATGTATGAATATATTACAATTATTTTAGTAACTACAGGATACTGTTCTTCCTACCAAATTCAGAGTACAGATAGATACACGCAAGAGATGGGCGATGTTCATCTCCTTCCTACAATTTCGACATGAGACTGCGCTTGCGTGTGCTATTGTAAACAGACATTATTACAGCGGGTGCGTCTGAGTGTATTACATATGAGCCTCTAACCTCTTTTTATGTACTACCTGGTGAACTTAGGGTGTGTGTGTTGTTTTTTCTAAATAGTATCACACGCTTCCACGCAAACGTGGTTACATTTACTTTAAATTATACCTGCCTCACTTCTTTATTCCCCATGAGCACATTTTGAATGTGTATAGCCCGGACAAGATACGTAGGGAAGGGGGAGGGGGATGTCTGCCAAAGGGTCTCCTATTTGTTTAACAGCGTCTTACTGCCCGTTCGGGCTATTGATTACACTACTGGGGAAATGGATGAGGAAGGTAGAATTTAGAGGACGTTTACACTCGTTGGTGATTAGGGAGAGTGCGAAACCATTTTCGGGAAACTACCCTCAGGGTTAGTCCACCATGTCAGGATTCGTACCCCGTCGCGTCATTAACAAACTAGAATCGACAGACGAGCATGATGCGTGCCAACGGTGTAAGTCTTTACAATTTAAGAAGGAGCACTAAAAACATGTTACAAAATTGCTATACTTATTGCACTTGGTGTAGGCACTAAAGAGAGAGGATGAGGAGGGTACATTTGAAGGGAACGAACCCCCATTTTTAGCGAGAGGATGAGTCATCACAATGCGTGAGAAATAAAACATTCTCCATACAGGATCGAACCTCGAACGTCCTGAATCATGTGTTTCAATCAGTGTCGCTTTTGACAGGTGGGGTTAATTTTGACATATCAAAGATTACCTTTATCATTGTTGGCTTTTTATTTATTTGATTAAAAAAATGTTTTTTTATGGCAGTTCGACTATAAATGACCTTTGGTAACGGTAACGAAGTAACCGACCTTTCTCGTCTGTTCGTGTCACGTCAGTTTGAGCCGCATTCCTCTACTAGATCGGAGTCTCGACGGTCTCACAGTCTGGCCTCTCTGGGGCGGTTGACGTGTTGGGGTTGGACTGTCCCAGTTTTACATGCCACGGTGCTCAATCCCGTCCTACTCTACTGGGGACTAGTTTATTCCAACCCTTCTTCAGTGGCCGAATGATCTAAGGCGTCAATCACTCTCACGTTAGAATGGCATGCTGAAAACGAGGAGGGTTGAGTCTACTGAGGGTGGTTTTCCCTAAATGGTTTCCCACTCTTCTTCCAAGTAAATGCGTGTAGATTACCTCTAAAATACTTCCTTCCTCACCCCTACCCCATTAGAGTAATTACCATTTTTGCGTATAATCTTAACAGATGATGGAAAAAAGTTTCTTCCTTATAAGCCTAGGTTTTTTTCCTAACAAATATAATGGTGAAATTCATTTTATTATACTCTTGACCACTGAATAACCTGACGTGCAGTTAGTTCTCTCTCACTTTTTTTTTTTTACATTAAACCCCCAATAACCTGACGTGCAGTTAGTTCTCTCTCACTTTTTTTTTTTTTACATTAAACCCCCAATTATCCGGATTAATCGGCGCAGGCGAATGCACTATGGAGATACGAATAATCGAATACACAACGTTTTCTTTCATGTTGTCTTGTGGCTGTGACGAAAACGTGTTAAGGTGGGAGTGTAGGAAACGTGAGAAAAATTGCGGTGTTTTTGCAGTTTTTATAGCAAAGACCTTTGCTCTTACGGTGGCATGTCTATCTACTGATTCCTGGCATGGCCGAAATATTTATCATTGGTGAAATGTTTAAATTGAGGAACGTCCAGGGGCTGTTGTGTCTGTTCTAGATTTAAGTCGGTTTATAATCAGTGTGCTGATATAATCAGTCGGTTCAGAAAGTGCACGTTAAATACCTCAAGTAAATTAAAACTATATAGCAAAACTTTTTTTGGCCAAAATAAATAAAATATTGCTTCAGCACAAACATAAAGTTTAATTTTCTTCACATGGTGATATCAACAGTTGTTGAATATTTGTCATGAGCATAATGGTAATTTGATGAGAAACTTTTTAAATTAAGAGAAAAGGTTATAATTAAATTCCAGGACATCCTTGATAGATATTCAAGAACTGTTAATATCACCATGTGAAGAAAATTAGACTATATGTTTCTAAAAGATAATTATTTGATTGCTTTTGACAAAAAAAAAAATGTTTTATAATAAAGCTGAAAAAAAAACCGCCCTTTTCTCGGATCCCATACACTCCCACCTTAAGCTCCGTTCACAGTACCACGTTTACTGCTGAGTTACTTATTTTATAGAAAAATAACTAATACTACTGTATACCGTTCTGTAGTATTCTGAAGAACCGTGCACAGATAATCTGCATTCACAATAACTCGAGTACGGATAATCGGGAGTTTACTGTTGTTTTAAGAAAGGGAGCCGGGTTAGAAATGATTCTAAGAGAGATAAATAAGATAGAGAGTAAATAATTTAACCGTTCGGTTGCAGAAGTCATCCTAAACCAGCCGGTTCCCGCCTTTAGCGGGGACAGGCCTACACGATTTATTTATTTATTATAACTTAGTGAGTAATATTGCTTTACTTAAAATCATATTTTATAATCTCAAAATGTTGCCTTGGCATTTACAGTTCCGACACTATAAGTTATGTATCATGGTCAAGACATAATTGATTATATTTAGGGATGGGAACCTCAATTCTTTGACCTCACGAATACCTTGAATCCTTAAGGATATTTGATATTCGGGAATTCTAGACTCACATCCTTAACTTTTTTTAATTGAATTTAATTTTAAATATTTATTACTGCCTATTGGTGGTTCAGAACTAATATATTTTAGGACAAACTCAGAAACCAGTCCCCAGAACAGTAATTTAACACAAATGTCCAAAGTGTGATTTATAATAATTAAATCTCACACTGGTGTTTGACTGGTCTAAGGCATCATACTAACATTGCACTTGGTTACCTTTGATTAAGAAGGTCGGAGATAAATTATTGTCGTGTGCATTAAATATGGTTTTCTACATGTGCTTTTCACTGTAACATCTCTAGGCCTACTATCCTTCCATGCTATTGTGGGTACACTTCCTCTAAACTACCCTCTTCTTCTCTCAAATATATATTTAGCCATTAATACATCTCAGTTTTATTTTGGGAGAAGGTATTTGATAGAGACTAGTTTACCCAGCTGATTGTATCAGCACACGAATTAAAATCTATCTTGATCTTAGAACATACACAACTCGCAGTCTTCCGATTGATAATTCATCACTTTGAAAGAAGAAACCTCAATATGACCATTTGGCCATGCCTGGAATCCAAGCAGGGACCCTGTAAAGGTCTGATACATACTTAACAACCATTATCGCGTCTTTCATTGTGTGAGAGAGAAAAACCCTAATTTCACGAAAGAAATTTTTCGGCCATACTGGAAATCGAACCCGGGACCATTAGATCCACACTTAATTCTCGTTCAATGCATTCTACAAGATGTTTCCATAAGATTGTGCCGTATGAACAATTAATATTATACCAGATTTTTTTTTCGTGTGTCAACTTTGACCGGGAGAGATATATTATCTAATAACTTTCACTCCGAATGCATATTGTGCTGAGAGGAATTCAGAATAAACTATAGAGGATGTAGGCTCTAGAGTCAACTCAGTCTGTTTGCTGTAGCGCATATTCGCATATTCCGGTTATGTCAAGTAAAAGTCCAGTTCGTTGGTTGTGGCGCCGCTCCTTTCAGGAACCTGTTGACATTACTGTGGATTCACACGTTCGCCGAAAAACTAGCGTCTAACAGAAACGTGGTCAAGTGACGAGCTCTAAACCAATCACAAGATTCCCGCCTCGTCTGCGCAAGCTGTTCCACTAAAGTTCAACTCATCTCAGATCTGCCTGAGATGTTCGTCACAGGAGAACCAATCAAATCTCAGAACCAACCATCTCAAATCAGTGCGCATGCGCATTTGACAACGCATGTCCTCTACAGCCAGAAGCAAGCAGACAGCTTCGTTGGCCGTTGGGAGGAAATTTGAAATAACCCGTGTTTATCGATGTATTGGATTGTGCCACGACACAGCGTTATAATTTGAAAACATCCATCGGGAGAATGATCTAAAATATATGTCTATCCACAAGAAAATAAAATATGTTGATAATCAGCTGTTTAAAGTTTGCGTTCCAATGCATCATGGGTCAACATACAGCGCGTGAATTGCTGCGCCACTGAGGCATATTCTGCTTTCTATTTTCGGCGAACGTGTGAATCAACTGTAGGCCTATGTTTTTAATGAAGCAATATTTTATTTATTTTGTCCAAAGACTGGTTGTAAAAGGAAGTGTTTCTGATCACCTTCAGGGCAACCTTTACCTGACACAGGATCTGATCATCCCTAATCCCGAGAGAAGTCTGTCTGAAGATTGGAACTCGGCCAGACTGAATTATTATTATGATGTGTGTGTGTGATAGCTCTTCGAGACCAGTCTGGTTGGTTATTGCGACATTCCAGACGGACCGGAGCTAGCGGTTGGCACAACATACTTGGCAGCCAAATGGATGCTCGGTGATTATAAAGTTGGTACCGCTTTCTGCTAGCTGCATCGTTTTATTCATCCTCTACACCAAATGAACTGTGGGCCGTTATACAAAAAAAAATAGTCGTTGGTGGGTACGTGGACTTAACGCCAGGTTAATCTAGTCTTGTTCGTCGGTGATGGGTGTAGATGAAATATTGAAAGAATAAGCAGGAATTTTAATTAATTAATTAATTAAACTATATTTAAAACCAAGTTTGATTAAACTAAACCAATAAATGTTTTGCCTCTTATCAGGGGATCACCAGCATTCAATGTTGGCCTCATGTGCTAAAGACAAAAAAAAAAAGTCCAACACATCCTTTGTCTAAGGTTGAAAACAATTTCCGTTCGGGAATATTTTAAATTTTTTTTTTCCATGGAGAAAATTCCAGCTATTTAAATGGAATAAATACTTTCAAGGTAGTCCAAGCTTAATATTGGACTATACACGTTGACACCAGAAACATTAGTTTTTTTTAGCACCGCGTCTTACTACCCATTCGGGTTATACTTATGTATATTAATTATTCTAGTGTGTTAGGGATGAGTAAGGTTTAATTTAGAAGAAATGTTTTTACATTCGCGTGGAGAGTTGAAAAGTATATAGAAAAAAACTTCCTCAATACACCAGACTGGGATTCAAAGAAAATCCTTCACGAATGTATCCCCTTCCTATGGAATTCAATTTTTCCTAAACATTCCATTTATAGTGGCTTTTTTTTAAAATCAAATATTTGCTAACCACTTCCCTCCATCACTCCCCTTTACACTCACCAGCCAAACTATTTGATGCCTTTATATGTATACATATGTAATATATTATACATGTAATACATATATATATATATATATAGATATAGATATAGATATATGATAAAGAGGCTCTAAGGTGACGTCCCCCTCAACCCAATCCCTTCACCCAATTATTAGGCTGCAAGCCGCCACTGAATGAAAATATTTCATCTCTTGGAACACGGTGGAAAGGATATTTAAAAAACACAAACATATTTTTTGTGGTCAACACTTGACTATATTAATATAAATTATCTCGTTAATGTTGGTATTATCTTTAATAAAAAAATGACAGTAACAGATCACATAATTTGACGTATGAATGCATCAAAATAGTTTTGCTAATTTTTGTGACTTTCAGCTACCGTGTATTTACTGTATAGTAGATTTACTTAAAAAGGGCCTTTTAGAAAATATAAACTATTTTTGCGGTCGAGATTGATAATGATAACATTCTACTATATTATGTGTAGGCCTACTATGTTTTCGGTATTGACAAACACTATGAAAAGTAACAGCTGAAGATCACATGATTCTACGTATAACTATACTAAAATTAGTTTAGTAATTTTTATTATGGTCAAAAAAGTTCCTTCTTATCCAAATCGGACTGTTTCGATGTGCACTAACTAGTGAGAGTAACCGTCCCATTGGAGGTGAATTCTTTAAGGAGATTTTATCCACGTTGTCGTTTCTCATCCTCTATCCAGACAAATACTGAAGCATTTTTCTTATTCACTCTCATCCTGTATTTTAGTGGGTTTTTTTTTTAGTGTATGTTAGCCAACACGGATTGGAATAATGGGTTACCGTAACGTCTCCCCTCCTAAAGGCGTGTTTACGCCCCTGGCGTATTTTGCACGATATTTCCTCTTGCATGTCTCAAATAGACATGCACATCCTGCAAACACATGTCCTTGAACGACCTTCACTTCCTGTCCTCGTCAACCATGAAAGTTTACTGTGTGGGGTTAACTTCTAAAGAAAGTGGGCATTTTCGCTGGGACTCTTTCACGTAGAACGAGTCTAAATTTGGCCGCCGATGACGGGAAGATTCGGGGTTAGAATCCCGGTCGGGTGTACTGAGGGTGGTTTTCCCTAAATGGTTTTTCACACTCCCTCTACTCAAATTCTGGCACACTTTATCTAAATTCATCCTTATTCATCCCTAACTTATTAGCGTAATTAGTACATATGTGTATACCTTGAACAGGTATAGTAAAACGTGGTGCTAAAAATAGATCTAGTCTATAATTTGGAATTAGCTCGGGTGTTGACTTATTTTTTTACGTTGCCTGGCATCTGTTTTTGGTCCTAGTTTCAAGGAACTAAACTTAAGGTGGAGATGTAGGAGACGCGAGAAAATACATCAAAACATTTTTACGCTTAAAATAAATAAAATTCTACTTCAGTACAAATAAACTGTTTAATTTTCTTTACAAGTTGATCTCAGCAGTTGTTGATTATCTGTCAAGGGTGTTCTTGAATTTAATGACAACTTTGTCTCTTCATTTAAAAAGTTTCTCATCTAACGCGATTATGCTCATGACAGATATTCAACAACTGTTGATATCACCATATGAAGAAAATTGAATTCTATGTTTTTACTGAAGCAGTACGGTATTTTATTTTGGCCAAAAAACTGTTTGGCTATAAAAATTGCAAAAACACTTGCCTTTTTTTTCGCATCCCCTGCATCCTTACTTCAAATGGTTTATTTTATAACTAACTAGCTTTATGTACTCTTGAACGTTTTCTACTTTGATACTATTTTTTCAAAAATGCTATAGCATATTAAATTAATTAGGCCTATTAGAATTTAGATTATAAAATATAAAATAATAATCTTATATTAATGTGATCGTAACCATTTCCAAGTGTAGTTTATTGTTAGAAACATCACTAGTTTAGAAACTTAAATTGGTTTTTGATTGGGTATTATTTGGTACCGTGTCTTAATACTCTTCCGGGCTACCTTCATATTTACACTACTATTGTAGGTATGAGGAAGGTAGACTTTAGAGTAAATGTACCCACATTTACGTGAGGGAATGTAAAACCATTTAGGAAAAACTACCATCAGTACACCCGACCGGGATTTGAACTCCGATCTCCGCCATCGACAGTCCAGTCTATTGCGAGAGTTACGGTTTAGACCATGTGGCCACCTAAGCAGTTTTCTTTTTTTGTTGACTATCATCATGGTATTCTTTATATACATCTTTGTTATTAAGGGTGTTGCCCACCTATGACGTCATGGCTGGTCAAGATAGGATTTCCTATGTTGATGAATTTACGTTTTACTCGGCGAGTTTTAAATATATACAACGTTGAAACAAAAACCATAAATTCTTAAATAATTCTAAAAGTAGTCTTACAGTGTCACAAAATCATTATTTTTATCTTTAAGTAGTTTTTTTTGTAAACATATTTCTTCTACAATTTTGGCTATTTGGCTTGGTCATGAAAATGACCTGTAGGAGTCTTCTTGCCAGTATGTAGATTAAAAAAAGTCCGTTGTAACATATGTCCATCTAGAAAAGGAAACAAGAGAATGGTAAAATTAATAAGCAAGTCAATGTTTTCAAGACGCAAGTATTAAAGTGACTGTAAACTCGTCAGGGTGAACCTCTAATTTTTTATCCCTCTCTTTATATTTTGTACATTGGCTTCTAAATGTGATAGTGCTTAGACGGCTTAGGTGCGTCAAGTTAAGATTCAACCCGCTTCACAAGTAGGCAACGTCGTTAATTTATTATAATCGTTATTATTTCAGGCTTGCTGAAAAACCCACGTTGATCCGAGCCCTCCATTCTTCATCACGTGAAAGCACTGGGTAAGTATTCATAAATTATATTCCTCGTGTAATAGTTATTGATCGATTTTCTTACGAATAATCTTCTGTAAGGATATTTTTTTTCAACCAGAATCATACAAAAAGACCTTTCAGAGGGTTATTCGTAAGAAAATTGTGCTCTTGTGGATCTACACTCTAAAAAGGTTCTTGATATTTGTTTAATCACTTAGCAACGTTTGTTCTGGTACTATAAAATTAATAATTTAAATTTTATTGTTATTTGCTTTACTCTTTGCGGTAGGTCAATTGTATCAGTTTTATCAAATCAAAATCAGGGTTTTCTCAAATTCAGGGTTATTAAAAAAATACTTATCTATTTAGCACCGCGTCTTACTACCCGTTTGGGCTATACGCTTAAGTACTAATTACGCTAGTGGATTAGGAATTGGGAAGGTTAAATTTAGATGAAGTGAACCCGCATTTGCGTGGAGGGAGAGTGGAAAACCATTTAGGAAAAAATCCTCCCCAGTTCACCCGACCAAGATTCGAATTCGAACCTTGATCTCCCCGTCCTCGGCAGTGTGGCTCTACACGAAACTAGCGCATTAGCACCAAGGCGGGTCGGGTTATTTAAAAAATCTACTAGATATTGGATACTTTAGCTTTAAATTTGGTTCTCTTTGTAAATTCAATGAATTGCTATAAGTTATAACTCTGCTTGCGTGAAAAATCATTATATATATATATCCAATTCCAAAAACTCCTCGGGGTAACCCTATGAAAACCCTAGATACCAAGTTTTAGCCCGATCGGTAAAATAGTTTAGGCTCTAGTCCGAAATACAGAGAGACATTCAAAAACCACTGTTTTGGATTCGAGGGGTCATAAAACGTCAACATTCATCAAAATCTCGAGTTCGATTTTTTTTTGTCAATCACAACACTTTCTCTACCTGTTAGATAGCGATAAAGTAAAAATGGATCCAGAACAGCAGTTCTTTGGGTGAAAGTGAAAAAAATTAGAGCTACTTATGCTACAGAAACATTTAATGTCCTTTTGCTTAACTTATTAGTGTGAGGGAGAATCTTTTTCGAAATGTGTGTCATAAATACTATAAAAAGTCATCATCTGGTGGTGTAGAGCTGGATGAGATTAAATGTTAGCAAACATTTAACCAATATTAACTGACATTTTTAGAACGTATACATTACCATTATTCCCCTTTAGGACTCAGAACTGAATTTCATGAGCTATATGTATGTCTATAGTTAATTAACTTTTTAAATATATTCATGTGGTTTTTTTCGCCCCGTTTGTGCTATACGTATAAATATTAGCTACGACAGTGTTATAGGAATGAGGAAGGTAGAATTTATGGGAAATGTACATGAATTCACGTGGAGGAAGACTGGAAAATCATATAGGAGAGAAAAGAACACATTACACCTGGCCCGGATTTAACACTGGAAAATCAAGCTAAATGCGTTGATTGTATACATTTAATGTTAAAACATAAATGAGCTTGATATTTAGGCCGCGTGCCCACAGACGTGGGTTACATTTATATTAACTCTGCCTAATTTAATTCACGATATGTTGTGTTTAATACATTAAACGTCCGATAATCCGGCATCCAATGGTTTGGTACACCCGATAGTACAGTATTCCGGCACGCGTAGCTCCGCCCCCCCCATACCATCCGTATTTTGGCTTCGTCCGAAACCTTAGCTCAGTCGGTAGCCTGTCTTTCTATTGAGATAAGTGTTCCGGGTTCGAGTCCTGGTACAGCCTAAAAAAATGTATTAGTGAAATGTGGGTTTACCCTTTCATAGAGATAAATTAACGGTCCGGGGTTGGATGTTGTGTCTGTTTTAGATTTAAGTCAGTTTATAACTCGTGTGCTGATATAATTTTTTTTTAGCACTATGTCTTACTACTCATTTGGTTTATACGCTAATGTAGTTGGGGAGGAGGAAGGTTGAATTTATATGAAGTATACCCGCATTTGCATGGAGAGAAAGTGTGGAACCATTTAGGGAAAAACTTCAGTACATTAAAATGTTTTCTCAGCATAGTAAAAGCATAATACAGCTAAAAGAATGGAACAAAAACATGTGGCATTGACGTTTTTTACCGCATTGCACATATATAGTTGTATAATCCGGCATTGCCCTATATATACAAGTGGCAGATGTCTTCTTCAGCAGATACCTTCGTCAGCGTCACCTGGAATCTAAAAAGGAACCTCTAGATGCGTAGTTGTCCATTCTTTCCACTTAGCCGTAGGAATGGGCTAATGTGACACGAATAATAATAGGCTATTAGCATAACATTCACAATATTACTCAACAAATTCAAGGTACAGTATTTATACAGAGGCTGTTTACGCCTTATCCTGACGTAGGACTAAAACAACAACCAGACCTATGACCGTTAATTCAACACTGCGAAAGGAAATTAGCCCTACACTCCAATTTTCATAGAAAGGACCGTATCTAACAGCTAGAAAAGCGTTGATAGATCTACTTTCGCGTATTCATACTTCAAATCATGTGATTTGCAGCTGTAAATTTAGAAACCTACTTACCTAAGTTACCAATATTGACCGCAAAAAAAAAACACCTTTTTTTCCAAAATGGCTTTTTCTATTAACATTGTACTGTTCTTCTTATTTAGTTGACACGTGTACTCTAAATGTGGTAAGGGAGCGGAAAGGGCTAAAATAAAGAAGCTAAACAACAAACAAGTTTTATTTTAAAAGTATGGTGGTACAGTCTGTTTTGTATTTTATTGACGGGGGAGGGAAGGAGGGTGGCAATGTATGTTTACTGTGTATACAATATGCAAGTTTGGATGTGTTACTTTATAATAAAAGCTATAAACTGTATTCTGGGGAACATTGTTTCTCAAACGTTGGCAGTCCTGTAGCGCGACGCTAGTTGTCGTTCTAGCGGTGAGTGTAGGAACTGCTGGAAGGTCAAGGCCCCGGAGTTGCCTCTGTCGCTCAGCGCTCAAGGTCAAACTAATTTGTGACGTCACATAAATGCATGCAAAATTGGGGTTAAAATGTGAATCATTCAAAGGGTTGGAGGTGACTTTTTTTTTTATAAAGTGTGTGTGACATTTAACAGTTTTTGGCTGAGCTATCAAAGGAAATGACCGAGTCTGTACCTATACGTAAGTAACCAGAAAGTGTGGATTTGTAGAGAAGAAAGTAAAGATTAACTCACTTTTTAATTTAATATATTTACTCTAACTCTCAAAATAATTAATATTATAAAATATGTCACTGATGTTGCTCAATTTATGTTAGTATCATTACCAAATCCAATATAGTTATATTGATCCTAACTGAATCTTTCCACTCGTAAAATAATTTAATATATATTGAGATTAAAAGTATAAAATATACATACATTTATAATCATTTTAAAATGAAAAGTATTTATAAAGGGGAAGGAGGCATGCATTGTGTACACACAACACAAATAATATATTTATATGATATATATTCATTGAATCAATAATATTACTTACAAATAAGTTAAACAATGTTAATCTTAATTATTATTGAATAGAGCATTTTTATAGTCAATTTTAAAACTTTTTTCAACTTTTAAAATATTATTTTAGTTAGGGGATAGCTCGCTCTTTAAAAAAAAATCCTTAATATATTCCAGGGATGTATTTGTATTTTTGTGAGTAATAATCGCTTAATATATGATTAGTTACTGTATGCTTATAATTATTATTTTACTACCATAATGTTCGTCACGTCACCATTCTGGTCGAAATTCTAATCCCCACTAATCAAACCGACCCCCGTCTTGACTCGGTAGACATCAATCATTCAACCGGCGAAGGAATCGTTTTGGACGCCTTGTTCTAACAACAGCCTATTTCTGTTCTACGCTACATTCTATTTTGACCGTGAATCGAAATTTTGCCTCGCCACCTCTTCACAGTGATTGTATGCGTCCTTAGTTCTTAATGTTTTGATCATGCAGGGTTTTGTGGTAAATCTTATATTGTACAGTCCAAATTTCATAGAAAAGGTTCTTTTTTTATTTGAGATCTAGATAAGTTACTATATCTACTTTCACGTATTCGCACATGAAGTCATATGATATTCACTACCTTTTTGATAATACCTAATAAATAATACTCGGAATATAATAAAATGTTATCAATTTTGACCGAAAAATGAATGTTTTTGTATTGGTTTTTTTTAAGGGCCCACCCAAATGAATTTGACTGTTAACTGTTTTTTGCGAGCTACACGATCCATGGTTTTAATCATTTATTTTATATATATATATATATATATATATATATATATAAAGGGTGGAGGGAGGTGGACGGGTGAAGAAGATGAGTAATTCACTTTTGGGGGTTCTGGATGTTGTGTGAGGAAGGAAAAAAGAAA
>CABFWB010000488.1:54744-70899 GCA_902151455.1 Timema bartmani | reverse complement strand
GGGGGGGTGATTCTCTGCTCCTTCGCGGAACATGTCCAACCCACGCGAGAGTTCACGCCTAGAGGCGAGCACGTCTCGTCGCCTCTGAGCGGAAATGGTCCACATTGTTTCGCGACTCCTGCATCCCGCTGGGAAGCGAAGTCGTGTTCCTCACCCCCTCCCCCGCTTCTATGTGTCACACATGTCGACACATAAGTGCAATAATGCAACAACATCAACAAGGGGGACTTCTCTCACCTTAGCTCTGTGTCCTATACACAGAACTAGCGAAGTCTGGAAGATCAAAATGATATTTAGGTTACGGATATAGCAGTATCATTACCATTTCGTAAATTGAAAAATGACACCTGGACACGGGGATCGAACAATTTACGATTATTATTATTATTATTATTATTATTATTATTATTAGCACCGCGTCTTACTACCCGTTCGGGTTATACGCACTTACGCTATTGTGTAATGGTAGGGTGATTGTGAGATGAAATGGAGGACTTACAGTTTAACGTGGGATCCGAACCACGATGGAGGCCTGGCATTCCACACATTCACAAGTTGTGATTAATTCACGTCTTGTCAGAGGGGAAGGAAGGGTTTGGCAATCAGATAATTCTTTGCCGGGACTGACGATTGAACACCGGACACCCAGCACAGGAGTCCGACACCTTACACCTAGACCGCCAGGTCACCAATTTACGAATATTACTAGAACAGTTATCACAAGGGAATTTAGGGGAAAGATACCCTCATTTGCTTGGAAGAAGAATGGAAATCCATTCAGCAAAATTAATCTCATTGGAACCAGCTGAGATTCGAAACTTGACCTCCTCGTCACCGCTGTCCTGATCTATAATATTTGGCTGGTGCCAAAAACGTAAAAGATTAAACTATTTCTCCGTTTAAAAACTTATTTTTGAGAGCTGTGACCTTATTGCACTTAGGTTATGGTCATTTTACAAGTCCCACTTGGCCCCCTCTCCCCCTCCATATTTGGTGACTACTCGTAAATAATTGACAGTCACCTGCGAAAAAACGCGCCGGCGGGGTAGTGAGTCATAAGACGCTACTCGTATTTCGTAGCACGGCGTTGTCACGGGCGTCGCTACTTTCCACCCTGGAGTTCCTTGGATCGATCTCCTGAAGTGAAGTCACCTGGAATATTCACCGGGACTGTTTACAATTAAACTGTAGTAGGACTCTCGTACGAAAACACATTTTATTTTAAAAAAAAAATTAATAGTTAACATTGATAGCGCCGATAGTGGGGATATCGGGGTTCGAATCCCGGTCGGGTGTTCTGAGAGTTGTTTTTCTTAAACAGTTTTCCACTCTCCCTCCACGCAAATACGCCGCCTAAAAATACAACCTATTTGAGTCACAGTACATTAGCGCAATTAGTACATAGGAGTGTAGCCCAGACGGGTAGTAAGACGCAGTCCTAAAAAGCATTCTTAACATTTCACTATGTTATTAGTGTTATTTTATAGGTATTGATAGTATCATTCAAAAGTGACAGCTACATATCACATGACTTGACGTATGATACTTGAAAGTAGATACTAACCTTTTCTAGCTATCATATTATGTCACCATTCCTATTAAAATTGGATTGTACCGTCATTTTTTAATTATTATCTTTATCAATAATATTTCACGTGAAATTAATAACACACAATATATCGGAACGCATCTCACAATCTAACACATATACCTGCTTCGGTGGCCGCATGGTCTAAGGCATTACTCTATTAGACTAGACTGCCGATGACAAGGAGATCGGTGTTCGAATCCCGGTCGGATGCACTGAGAGTGGTTTTACAAAATTGTTTTCCACTATCTCTCCACGCAAATGTGGGCGCACCTCCTCTAAATTCAACTTTCCTAAACTCAAACTCATTAGCGTAATTCGTACATATATGTAAAGCATGAACACTGAACAGGTAATAATAATACGTGGTGCTAAAAAATAAAACAAAATAAACACCTAAAATAAAACGCCTAATATTGGCACCAAAATGTTCATTTGTGCCTATTGGAAAAACAAAACTAACCCTCTCGAACATTTGAAATGATTTTAGGTGCTTTATGGGATTGAAGCAGGGCTAACTAGACTTGTAGTCGGCCTTCTTAGAATCTCAGCCACAAGGGTGGTGCATAATTAATAAAAAAATTAGCTAAACAGTAACTAACAGTCAACGGACTGTCCAATATAATTTGGGGTGGATATTTTAAAAATAGGGCTCAAAAGTGCATGACGGTAAAAAATAATTCCTTGCATATATTTACTCATGTAGGCTCAAATTATTCAAAATATTAGTAAATTAAATTTCTAGATAAAATAGATTCCTTTCATTTATTGAAAAAATTTTCAAATACATCAAACTATTTCGGTGCTTTTTTTTACTGTTTACATCTACTTACAAGGTAGAAGTGTTGCTTGGCTGTGCTCACGTAGTCTAAGGTGTCAGGCTCAGTGCCAGGGATGGGGTAAAGAGGGGGGGGGGCAAGGTTCGAATCTCTACCGGGTGTATTGGGATAGTTTTCCAACTGTGATTTAGCCCTCTGGTTTTACCACATACTATCCATACTAATGCGGGTAAACTTCCCCCAATTTACCCTCCTCAACCGTACCTTATTGATTAAGTTATTAGTAACCATTGTATTAAACGTACTAATGGGATAACAAGTGTTTCCTGCTTTTCAAACAACTAACTCTTTTGGGTTTAGAATTGTATTCTTTATCAAATGTCTTCAGGCACCTTAGCTCAGTCTGTAAAGCGTCTGCTTATTTAGTTAAGTTAGATAAGGGTCCCGGGTTCAATTCCCGGCATGGCCGAAAATGTATCTTAAGTTAAATCATCTTTCACAGTGATTGATTAATGGGCGTGAAGCTGGGTGTGGTGCCTTTACTAGAATTAAGTTAGTTTAATAAGTCGTGTGCTGATCTGATACAATAAGTCGGGTCAGATATCCCGCGATCGCCCCAGAAATCGAACGAAGGACCCGCCAAGCTGGTGAGAACCGTTTCGCCTTCGAAATAGTAATTTGTTGCGAAGGAGATTAGAAAGTTGAAATTATTGTTCCGAGAACATTGGATTTCACGGTTCAAAATAAAAAATAAAATGTATGTATACTGTGGAACAACAGACAAATGTGGCATAACTTAACGCTTCGTTAGCCGTTAATGCAAGGCTAACCAGTAACGCGGACTGAGTGACATTATTCACTAGCATATCCCTGTAGATCTGATAGCGAGACACGTCATTTGTTCCTAACTAGGGTAGTTAACTACAGGGCGTTCACAATCACCTTGGTCGGTGTATGTTTGGACAGTCGTTGAGAGAAGTATTTTACCATTCTCTTGTGGGTACACCCAGTGGCGGCTTAAGGACCGGCCGAGCCGTTCCGGGCGCCATACAGAGCACCAAACTGACCTAACTTAACTTGGGCGTTCGTAAACCGTTAATTATAATCAAAGTGTTTGTTCCACATAATTTAAGGGGTCACTCTTGCAGTAGACTAGACTGTCGATGACGGAAAGATCGAGGTTCGAATCTCGGTCGAGTATACTGAGGGTGGTTTTTACAAAATGGTTTTTCACTCTTCCTCCACGCAAAGGCGAGTACACTTTCTCTAAATACAACCTACCTCATCCCTAAAACCATTAGCATAATTAGTACATAAGCGTATAACCCGAATGGGTAATAAGACGCTTTGCTAAGAAAAAAAAGTGTCATGGTAAAATATAAATAGGATAACATTTTCTACAAAATATCGTTCAATCTCGTATTGAAATGTTGGGAGTATGATTACCATTTGTGGAGTTTCCCTTCAAATCATTTTCCTATCGACTCCCAGATTACGTTAGGTTTGAAGTTGCTAGGGGTGGGGATTATTTTATTTTCATGACAGGCTACGTTAGGTTTGGAGATTATTTTCATATTTTCTAGGGCTCTGCAAGAACTTGGATTTCGAGCATCGATCCAAGCTCGTCATTAAAGCTTAGTATCGAACTAATCACTTTTTTTTTAAATGAGTGTTATTCCTATTTTAAGAACTTATGTTTTTTTTTAAATCTCACATTTTAAAGATGTGATATTTACATTTTATGTTTGTTCAGACTGCTTATATTTTAAAATTATGAATACTCTCGAACTTGAGAGCTTTTTGAAATGACTCGAGTTCGACACGAATGAAAAAAACCCAAGCTAGCAGACCCCTAATATTTTCCAACTATCCACTGGTTTAACTAGGGAGGTGTCAAAAATCAATCCCGCCCAGACGCGGAATTTACCTCGGGCTGCCCTCGGGTACACCATGCCTGAATTCGAACCCCAACCTCCGCGTCAATGGCAAAAACCAGACAAGACTGGTGTCTTTGTCCGCGTGCTTACCGGGGCGGGTAACGACTTTACCAGACACGTCTTTCGAATATCACGTAGTCCATCCTATTGTATCTTCAATCACGAAATTGGGAAAGGGTCAGTCATGAACTTTTGTTCTTGAATGTACAAACTTTCCTTGTTAGATTCAAGAGAGCGCTTCGCCAAGGACGCGTGAAGCAGCATTTTATTTGCTACTAGATAGTGAACTAGCTCCTTACCAAGGAATAATGGTGCTGGGTAATTAATTTTATTGGCACCTTGGGTCGCGCTCTCTCTCTCTCTATTTAGTCGAACTAACAGAACTTCTCCTGGCGAGACGTCCCGTGTTTGGACCGTTTCCAGATAGTTGTTACCTTGGTATCGACTGGGATATAGTCAACACAACATTTATTGACACGTATCTGACCATTCTAAAATATACTTTTTTTTTTTAGCAGCTCGTCTTACTAAGCGTCCGGGTCGAACACTTATCTATTAATTACTTTAATTTGTCAGGGATGAGGACGGTTGAAATGATAGGAAGTGCGCCCGTATTTGCGTGTGAGAAGAGTGAACAACCATTTAGGAAAAACTACCCTCCTGGAATTCGAACTTCGATCTTCCCGTCGTCATCGGCAGTCCAGTCTATTGCGAGAGTGACTCCTCAGACCAGGAGTTTCAAACTCGTTGGTTTATAAGGGCGCCTTTAAGAATTTGAAACACTGAATGGGGTGGGGCGCACATTTAAAATATAAATAGCCACTATCTTAGTTAAAACTAATTTCAGCTCAGAATCGTATTGATCTAAAGAAAAAATGAGTATCCATATCTTGAAAACAATCAGACTATATATGCACTTCTTGAAAACAATAAGACTAACACTAGTTTTCTACCAAAAATAAGTATTTTTTTTTTCACCAAGTGTAAATCGGGCTTTAAATCTTGAGTCAAAGTCACTCTCTTAGTTGTTGACAAATATATGTTCTCGTAAACCAAGATTTCTCGGATGTTCGGTTCCATTTAATGTGAGAAAATAGCTGTTAACATAGGTATGTGCTGCCAAACATTGCACATGTTGGGTGTTCAAATTCAGTCTTTTTATTTAGGAATTTTAGAAGAAAAAGTACAAATTTGGTACACCAACCTCACATACCAGATTTCCCCCAAATTATTCCAAAATTATCAAACGTTGTGTTCCTTAAACCTACATAACAATTATAATAGGTTACCCGCTTCGTTATCCGCAAGGTCTAACGCGCTACTCTCGCAGTAGACTATACTTCAGGTGACGGGGAGATCGAGGTTCGAATCTTGGTTGTGGATACTGAGGGTGGTTTTCCTAAATGGCTTTCCACTCTACCTCCACGCCAAATGTGGGTACACTTCCTCTTAATATAACCTTCCTAATCCCTTAAACCATTGGCGTTATTAGTACATCAGCTTATATCCTGAACGGGTAGTAAGACGCAGTGCTAAAAAAACAATAATAGGGTATAATTTTATGTCGGTTCATCATAAGGTCCGTGGGCCGCGGGTTTGACAGCCTAGTGGGGGATTTACCCATGCTATGCCATGCTATGCTACATTTTATCTCGTACGTATCACACAAAGAGCTGTACTAAGCAATACGTTGGACGGTATAGTAGGGTAGTTGTAGAAAAGTATGATTTTGGTAGGAATAACAGTAATAACGTTACTAAAACTATTTAATATAGTCATACATCAAGTCATGTTTTCTGGAACTGTCACTTTTGATAGATTATCAATACCTTTAGAATAACATAAATAATCAAAGTGATATGTTATCAATGTTGGCCGCAAATAAATATGTTTGCATTTTCTCTACTGTTCTTCCCACCAAAATCATGGTATAAAAACAACATGGCCTTCTGTGATTTAAAGTGTATCGGTGAAGCTCTTAATTCTTTAAATAATTGTGGAATTGTCCGAGAGGAAAAGTAAGGATTGTTGTTAGCGGCGGTGTAGAGTGACTTAAGAAAAATAAACGGTTGTGGGCCCACGATAGATGCCGTAAGAGTTTAAATTGCGGTGAATTTCACCATTTTATGTTGGATCTGAAATGTTATTGCGAAGAATCTAGACATTATTTTTGGCTAACTAAAACAGATTTGTATGAATTTCTGGCCATCATTGAAACCGAAATCGAGAAGGACAATTTTTGGTGGATGGACCCGATTGGCTGTTGTTTTCTCATGTGCAGCACAAAACTTAGCTCGAGTGAGATGTAAAAATAATCTCCCGGTCCTCGATTTCGCTCGCATTGAGTAGCGTAGCTTCATGTGTGAATCCAACTTTGGACCATGCGGCCACCGATGTGGGTTAGAAAAAAGTTACTAGATCTATTATCACGTATTTATACGTAAAGTCATGTGATCTGCAGCTGACACCTTGAAAAGTAGCATTGAATGTAAATCTACCCCCATTTACGAGGATGAAGGGCGGAAAAACCAGTTAGGGAAAAATCGCCTTAGAAGATCCGGTCAGAATTTAAACCCCGACCCGCCCCCCAATGGTAAACTAGACCATATGAGACTGGTGCCTTAATACACATGCCCACCGGTGTGGATCCTAGATGGACTAATCAGGATTACTATACCTACGTTGAAACGTTTGGAATTAAAAAAAATCCCTTGCATGAATTAAAAACCCTTGGCCTTTCAGGTCAGAGTTTGTCTCACAAATGGACGTGAAGTGTATCCGATCCTAGCGAGGTGGAGGTGCTTGGTGTGGGGAATGCGTGGGGCGCGGAGCCGTACGTGCCGTCCGTGGGAAAGTTCTGGCCGTGTGTACGTGTGTGGATCACATTCACTCGAGTCGAGAGTCTCCCTGAGGCGCATTCCGTCCAGCTGTGTGTGTGTGCTCCCAGACCTGTCGCAATTAACGCGGCTATTGCCGCTCCGGGCGATGGACGAGAAACTGGATTCAGATCGTTCCACGTAGGTATGTCCTGTTCCAATAGGAGCATAGACCCCTATCCCCCCCTCATCATTGATAACGTACGGGTTTCACATAATTTTAGTCATCGTGAGCTAAAGTGTAATGGGAGTCATCATGAGCTAAATTGAAAGGGGAGTCGCCGAAAGATAAGTTGAAATATGAATTACCTAGAGCTTGTTGAAATGGGAGTCATCATGAGCTAAATTGAAATGGGAGTCACCGAAAGCTAAGTTGAAATGGGAGTCATCATGAGCAAATTGAAATGGGAGTCACCGAAAGCTAAGTTGAAATGGGAGTCATCATGAGCAAATTGAAAGGGGAATCGCCGAAAGATAAGTTGAAATATGAATCACCTAGAGCTTGTTGAAATGGGAGTCACCGAGAGCTAAGTCGAAATGGGAGTCATCATGAGCTAAATTGAAAGAGGAATCGCCGAAAGATAAGTTGAAATATGAATCACTGAGGGCTCAATTGGATGAGTCACCGAGAGCTCAGTTGAAATGAGTCACCGAAAGCTAAGTTGAAACGGGAATCACCGAGATCCTTGTTAAGATGGGAGGAACCGTGAATTAAGATGGAATTCGGGTGTTCTACATATTAATACTAATCTCATAACACTCGACATGGATCCTAACCCGGACCTCCACGTCACCAGCAAACCAGAGCACACGAGACCGACGTTTGAGTTTGTGTGCCGTAAGGTGCGGTTCCAAAAGCTTCGTTTTAAAAGGGTCGTATCGAAGGTGTACTTAGGAGTGTCTCACTGTTTGTGTGTGTGTGTGCCTGGTATTTGGAGACCAGAGAGCACCTTCTCACAAACATCCACTCTCATTCGAGCTGACAAAAAACAACCACTGTCGGTTGGTCCAAGGTTATGCCGCGGTATGAAGGTATGTCGGTCCGCCGGGCTGCGTCATGTGGTTGTTCTCTGGCGGACAGACGGATCAGGAGCAGCTTCCTTCACATTTTATTTTTACATGTGTGAACCGTTGGGAAGGAGTAGGTTTTGGTGGGTGGGGGATTAGTCATATGGAGTTTTTTTTATTTGAGGTATTTAACGTGGACTTTCTGAACCGAATGATTAAATCAGCACCCGAGAATGTCTAATAGCAAGAGCGAAAAGGCTAACCAATTTTGACGGGAAAGGTATTTTCACATACCTTACAGGATTTTGTTACATGCCACAATCGACATGGGACCGACGGCTTTACTTCCCCTCCGAAGAAAGTTGTGGTACGGATTGAAGTTAGAAGGCGAAAATTAATGCGCTTTTTTTTCCTCGTTGGTATTGTTTAAAAGTATAATGAAAAATCACGTGTCATGCTAAAAACCTGTAACTGGGTTTGGTTTCGGACTTTGACCTCTCCATCAGCGACTGCGGCCATATTGTCCTGAAAGCAGCCACACTTGTGTTTTGGGAAACGTTTTTCAGTTGTAATAATTTAGGAAGATGTAAATAATTGATTGTAATATTTGTGTAATGTTGACGCAGCGGTCACTTTTTTTTTTGTTACTAATCGAGATTTTGTTTGAGAAGTGGCTCCTGTTTTCATTTTCTTTTGGCTTGAATAGGCAGGCGTAAATACACACATATATACATTTTAGAGATGGCTCGAATTTAATTTTTCGCGACTCTTAAGTCTTCATTTTACCTACGTATCCAACATTTTGAATCCAATCTTTTACGCATTGGTAAAATTTGGTTTTCAATTTCCACTTTTGTTCACCTTAGGTGGTATATTAATGGTCCGGGAACTAGTTGTATGGTTTACTATAACTATATCTGATTAGACTGTACCGCCTCTGTGGTCTGGTGGTATGAGTTCCTGGCTTCAGATCCAAAAGTCTTGGGTTCGATCCCCGGCGCTTCTAGAATTTTTCTGTGAAGCAGTGGTTCTGGAATCGGAGTCAAACTCAGCTTCGTGCGGACAAATGAGTAGCTACTTGGATAACAAATAGATTCTCCGGATTTAGAAGACTGAGATTAACGGCCGGAGGGTTCGTTGTGCTGACTATATTACACCTTCTATCCTCAAATGCTGGCTCTATCATCGCTAACGGCGGTGGCCGCTCGGTCGGTATAGCTCACTTGCGGGCTCACACCATAGAGTTTTTGTTTTTTTCTTCTCTTTTTTAAAGGAACTGCTATAAATCATCATAACCTTAAAAATAATTCAAATCTAAAGTTTTTAAAATGTTAGGGTTCGGTCAGACTAAAAAGCGTGCGAGCGAGCGCGTAATTAGCAGATAGCTCTCTATAGTTGTTGACGAGGAGGCTACGAATCTTGGCTCAGTGAACTGAGGTTGGTTTTTAACAAGTGATTTATTGTTGTGGTTTTCTCATCCTCTCTCCAAGCTAATGGTGATTCTTATTTATAAAGGCCTACTTTGATAATATTCAAGTATTTTAACATATCAGTATCAGTAATCAGGTATGGTTTATGATCTTACCAATTAAATTAGGCCGTTAGTAGTAAGTGTGCTAAACCTATCAATATTAATAAAAATGTCAAAATGAGAAGTTTTCCTAGCACTCAATGAACCAATATATAATAATATTGCATAGCGCCTGTAAACTAGACTGTACCGGATCGAGCGCGCGCGCTTGAAAAGTAAAACCAGTTCTATCTTTCAAGCGTGCGCGCTCCAGTCTGGCCACCTTTCATTACAACCAATGTGTTCTATTTTATATTTTAGTCGC
Organism: Timema bartmani; assembly: GCA_902151455.1. NCBI lineage: Eukaryota > Metazoa > Arthropoda > Insecta > Phasmatodea > Timematidae > Timema > Timema bartmani. The sequence goes on along the minus strand of CABFWB010000488.1, from coordinate 60,876 downwards.
TCGCTCGTCCAGTCTGGCCGCCCCCTTATTCGTATCTTTGAAATGTTATCATCGAGTTCTTGAATCTCGAATATCCTAAGGATTCGAGGGATTCGAAGGACCTATCCCTAATATATGGTCACAGTTAAAAATAGGTCGAGAATTTAGAGTCAATATTTGACCTCAACTGTCAACTGGGCCTGAAATAAAATATAGTCGAATGTATATATTGTGTTCGTTCTCTTAAAATAATATATGTCCTTTAATTAATTATCTTTGTTTTTAAGTGGGTACGGTTATCAACATATCAGAATTAATCCATGAATTATTTATTTATTGTATTTATTTAGCACCCCGTCTTACTACCCGTTTGGGCTATACGCTTAAGGATTAGGAATTGGGAAGGTTGAATTTAGAGGCCGCATTTGCGTGGAGAGAGAGTGGAAAACCATTTAGGAAAACTACCCCAGCTCACCCGACCGAGATTCGAACCTCGATCTCCCCGTTCTCGGCAGTCTAGTCCATGAATTTTATTTGTCACTTTGAGATAGGCGTCATATCATAGTTTAAGTTTTATTTTCATTTTCTTTTTATTAAAACATTGTCCGACACCTTAGCTCAGTCTGTAGCGTGTCTGCGTACTTATCTAATCATCCCCGGTTCAAAGCCAAAAAAATGTATCATTGGTGAAATGTGGGTTTTCCCATTCACAATAGTGAATGTCTCTTTTAGATTCAAGCGTGTACGGATATAATCCATCGGTTCAGAAAGTGCTCGTTAAATACTTACCTCTAAAAAAAATTATTGCTATGAAAACATACTTTAAATAATAGTTCCAAAGTCGATTAGACTTAGGTTGTCATAAAATGTTGGCCGTAAATAAATACAAAGTTCCTAGCTAATCTTTAAATGTGTCATCGCTAATCGCGGTGATGTTTGTGTAGCGGTTAGTAAAGATGATGAACTATATAGCAGAAGTGTGACAACACTGCGACTGAACTTTATCTCTTTCTCTCTCTCTCACATACGCGCGCGCGCGCCATCTCTGTTTTCGCTCGGCGATGTTTGTTTTCAAGGTCATGCAGGCACACTCTTTGCTCCGCCTACTTGTAGAGGTCGACCGCTAGAGAGGTGTACGCTGAAAATGACGTCACCGACGCCAACAATCGATAACTTCTGTGATGATTGCGTTGCATCCAGCGTGGACCTCATGCGTAGGGATGGGCGAAAGAGTGATTCTACGATAAAGGTGATAACAGTGACCGTGATTTTTTAAATATAGCAGTGTGTATTCACCGTGACTGGCAGTCACTGTAGTCTTGCCGGACTGATAATTTGTCACGGTCGTTGTTTGTTGCAGTATCGATATTTTATTCCAGGCACTGCTCTAGTTTTTACCATACGTGTAAAACTAATATTTCATTAGTCTTGCTTCCTCTACTACCTTATGTACTCCCTTTACCCCCACTCTTTCCCGGATAACTTCATTACTTTATCCTGTTTCTCCTCCTCAAATAATGGTTTATTGAAACATGAGACATGAGGCCTCTACTGGCTACACCTGTGAATAACCTTATCGCCAACTGATATTTTGTCAGTCACGGTCGCCGCTATCGACATCCATCTGGCGAGCATATCACATTACACTAACGATCACTGATACTTTTGAGATCTTAAGTCACTCGGGGTGACAGTGACAAGAGATTATCGATGAAAAAAATAATCAATGCCAGTCATTTTACCATGTCAATATTGTAATTACATAGTTGGAACACTTAAGTCTATGATTGTTGGATAAGAAAAATGACCTATTTTGACATACCTAAAGCTAAAAGAGTCAAATAAGAAAAAAATTAAAATGAGGATAAAAAAGTGACATTACTATTACCGTCAACGCTATTACTAAGAGCGTCACAAAAAGAAACACTAAATTAAGTTGAGCATATAAGTGACAATTCAAAAGTTTTAACTTAAATAAACTTTGTGACGTCACTATGATGACACTAAATGATCGAAAAATCAATTAGTATTTTTTATAAGATTATAGTCCACATTATTAATATATATTTTTCTCTAATTTTAAATGATTACCTGCCATTTTGATGAAAATTTTTACTTTTCCGTTTTGCCCCTTTTTCTGGCAAACAACATTTTTCGAGTTGTGACATTTTTTTCTCTCCGAGGTGCGATATAATTTAGGTTAATAGGTAACTGTACTTAACTATAGCATAGTTCCCAATGTCATAACATTTTTATGACTTTTTTTTTTTGCTAGTCACATACATACAATGCTCATTATTAAGTACTCAGTTCGTTATCCCCTTGTTGTAGAAATGTATATTTTATAGGTAATGTTCTGTAATTTGTTTGTCATTTTGAAACCTTAGGTAATATTTTTATGTTTTTTATAATGTTTTAGGCATATTTAGTGATTTTTGAGTCATTTTAAGGCGTTCTCATTGAATAAGAATATTTTTAAATACTATCGATATTTTTAATGCATTCATGTTTTCATTACACAGTTGTCGGAATGAGAAGATAATTTGTCAATGAACTTTATAACCTCTTTGCTTGTCTGGTTGTAAAACACACATTCCTGTGGTGAGACACTGCAGCTAGACTGGAGAGGGCTGCGTTGGGAGGGGGTAGCTATTACTTCTCATGCAGATACAGTATTATTTGTAAATGAATATTACATTGAGCAGAATACATGAATATGATTGTCAAAGGCTTTTTTTGTAAATGTATTTTTTAGTTTTTTTAAAGTGCGTGTTTGATTTAGTTGTGTGCATTTATTACGAGTTTTTGTTCATATTTTAAGCCAATTTTTTTTGAAAAGTTGAACTTTTTTTTTAGAATTTCTAAATTATTTTATAGGTATTTTTTTATTTCTTCAGGTCATTAAAATCTAGGCCTTGGTTATTATAAACCCTGTGTTTTGGACAAACAAAAAAGTTGACTTAGTCGATTTTTCGACTATTCTATTCCAATTAGTGATGTCTTTAGGACGTGTTAGTCGGCATAACTGGTCTGAATAGACGGGAACAATTCACAGCATCGCCGTCTAGTGAAACAGCTATTTTCAATCACCTAAGTCTGTGGTCATGCGCACAAAGGTATCAATTTCATTTGGTCTGTTTTGCCTGTGACGGGAAGTTCGGGATTCGATCTACGTCCTGGTAATGTGGTATTTTTCTCTAAATGATTTTCTACTCCACGCAAATTCGGGTAGATTTTCTACCATCCACTTCCTTGCCCCATTAGTGTAAATATGAAGGTGGCGGTGCAATTGAACAAAATCAATGTTGAAAAGATTTAGATTTATTTTTACATTATTTTCTTTTTTTAAGCCATATTTATTTTAATTTATTGATCTGTACATAGTAGTCATTTTTCCCCACAGGAATATGGCTAGCCTAATGTTATATTTTTATTATTTTATAAAAATAGATGTCTAATTGAGGGACAAGCATTTTTATATGTTATCTATATTGATATTGTGTATCGCGTACAATTCTTCAAATAACAAAGAATTACACTCATTATGTTTAATAATCATAATGTATTTATACTTTTTCTTACAAATGATTAATTGAATCACCTTTAAGACAAATATATATTTTGCATTCAAAATAACAAATATCCTACTATTCTATTAGTGCTAGTTTGTAGATATTAATAATTTCTATCAAAAGTGACTGCTTGATGTGACTTGACGTATGAATACGTGAAATTAGATCTAGTACCTTTTCTAGCTGTCAGACATTTCCATTCGTAAGAAAATTGGGGTGTATCAAAGGCGACCTCAGAAAAGTAAATGTTTTCCCGGCGGCTAGTACTTCCCTCCCCTCCATCCTTCCTCCCTCCCCTCATTAACATAGGCATCCAAGTAGAAAGCCAGCAAGGCAACGTTGCGCTTCGACTCTCCTTGCCTGGCTGGACGTAACACAACCTTCACAAGGTGACAGGAGGGGCTTACGCGCTCTTTTGATATAGTTTTTAAGTTTGCGTCTTTCTTTTTAATCTGTGGTAGTTTCTTTATCGATATAGATAAACTCGTTCAAATTTAAGAAACGAATAGATTTAGTGATAAATATATATCCCTGTGAGTTTTAATCAATTATTAGATCAATATTCACGAGCTATCAGTTATGTTTGCACTGGAGGACGCGGAATTTAGAAATACACCAAATAAAACCCGTTTCACGTGTGTTCGGGGGGCCGGTTGAGTGTGTGTGCGACAAAGAGCGACCTATAGGAAAGAAGGGGAAAAGTTATTTCATGGGCAGAGAATAAAATGTCTTCTGGTCCTTTTAGAGTTTATACATTAGTTTTTTTCACGCCGCTCGTTTCAAGGTTAATAAAGTGGTCAAACAAACTTTTCACTTGTTTTGTTCTGTGTCGTAATTAATTAATTTTAGACATATTATACTAATTGTAAGACCGGCCATGAGCTGAAATTTGTAGAGTATAAATAAATTAAGAAATGTATTTAATCGGTCATGTTTATTTGGTCGCAAATGCAAACACCAGCGGTAGGGTTTACTAATTACGGTGTACTATTGCTTTTTAATAAAATCACCATGCAAACTAATCCATTTATGTTTATAATAACTAGGATTATCCTCCAAAACGACTTTTCATTGCCTTACAAACTTTTTTTTATGTGGTAGTGGTGGTTTCTATAGTAATATTTTAGAGCTTTTAAAACATACATACATTTTTTTTACCTTCAACTATGATAATGATATATACTTGTTATATCTTTAATGCAGCATGACACCTCAACCCATGACTTGACGTATGAATACGTGGTTGGAAGAACAATTTATAAAATACAAATTTTGTTTGTAGTCAACATTGCTAACATTATATATACTAAACTATTGGTATTATTTTATAGATGATAGATAGTATCTATCAAACGTGACGGTTGTAGATCATGTGACCTGACGTATGAATACATTAAAATGGTTTTAATAATTTTTGTAACTGTCATATAGTGTTTTTCTTACCAGAATCATACTATATAACTTATATTATATAATTTATGTTTTAGGTGTTATTAACTTTATAATCTCTTACAGTTCAAGTTTCATAGAAAGACATCTAGAAAAGTTACTAGATCTACTTTCACTTACTCATACGTCAAATCATCTTATCTGCATCTGTCACTTTTGATATATTAACAGTACACTTGTAAAAAAAAATTAGCACCGCGTCTTACTATCCGTTCGGGTTACACGCTTAAGTACTAATTACGCTAGTGGATAAGGAATTGGGAAGGTTGAATTTGGAGGAAGTGAACCCGCATTTTCGTGAAGAGAAAGTGGAAAACCATTTGGGGGGAAACCACCCCCAGTTCACCCGACTGAGATTCGAACTTCTATCTCCCCGTACTCGGCAGTCTAGTTCAACACGAAACTAGCGCGTTAGCCAAATACGCCACCGAGGCGGATTGTATGGTTATTAAACGGGAGCATTTTCTGCTGCAAAAAAAAAGTACGAATTTTCTAAAAATTCTATTAAAATTGGACTGTAGCTAAGACATTTATAAATACAAAAATAATTTCGTATGGGGGTAGGTTAACCGTCCAAAATACCCTCCACACCCTCCTTGTATGGCTCTGATAAGCTCTAAACAACTTAATCATGCTTTTTTTAGCAGTGACATGACATTTGATATTGTTGTTGCGACTTGTCATGTGCTCAGACGATGCGTGCGCAACCTTCATAGAGCAGTCAGGCAGGCAGTCTATTAGGTGGCCAAGGTATCCTCCACTCATCGGCAAGTGCACTTCAGTTTAGTTGGAAACAAGAGAGAGAGCGAGGCGGCGAGTGAGTCAGTCGGCGATTAGGAACGGAGCGAATGACTTCGTGGATATTCCGCGCGAGAAGATTGCGGATGGATAAACAGTTATTTAGTGAACAGTGTTATTTATTAGCACCCTGTCGGGAAAATATAAGAATAAGGTTATCGGTCAAACAAAGGTGTTTTTTCTTTTGATTGATTAAAACATTTACCTCAATGGATAGGTGCGAATGAATTATAACACATTCATTCACCTGTGAGTTATCTTGATACTGTGTTGTGTCAGTGAATCTTACTGTGGGAAATTTCGTGTGCGCCCCGAACAGTGTTTTTTTTTTTAA
>CABFWB010000488.1:37094-54714 GCA_902151455.1 Timema bartmani | reverse complement strand
CTTTGTAGGGTTGGCTTCTTTTGTTGTGAATTGCTTCTCTTTTTTTTTTTTAGGTAATATTATGTTGGGGGAGTAGTTTGATTTATACGTACCTTTGTATCATTTAAAATAAATGTATTAAAATGCGTTTTATCTAGTATTTTGATACTTTACACTACGGAACGCTTTTGTTTAGGAAAAAAAATGTAGATACATTCATACGGTACTAAAATATCATCACTACTTTAAGTGCAGGGAACATGAGAAATGATGTTTTTTGAGTTTTTATATCAAAATTTTGGCTGGTAAAAATAAATCGGATAACATTGCTTCATTACAAACAAAAGAATTTAATTTTCTTCACATGGTGATATAAACGGTTGTTGAATATCTGTCAAGGGTGTCCTGTAATTTAGTGACAACTTTGTCTCTTCATTTAAAAAGTTTCTCATCTAATTCCGCTATGCTCATTAGTCATGACATATTCAAGAACAGTTGAGGTCACCATATTAAGAAAATTAAACTCTGTTTCTACTGGAGCAATATTTTATTTATTTTGGGAAAAAAAAGTTTTGCTAAAAAAACTGCAGAAAAAAAACACCTTTTCTCGCGTCCCTTACACTCTCACCCTAAAGGTGTTACTAGGGAATTTTCTGATTTTTCTTTATCTCTTCTCTAAGGCAGACAAAAAATGCATACATTATTACTCTAAACCGTTCACTCTTCATTACACACAAGAATAACTGTATAAACACACAATATAAAAAAACTACCCATCTAATTTGAGATGGTCAATAAAACTATTCCTGCAATTACTTCTTGGGTCAAAGAATTTCTAGTTCAACCCACTACGCGGCATAGGATTTTTTTACGTTATATATATATATATATTGCCTGTCCGGGATATCCGCAGATCTAAGATGATAGGATAGGGACGAGGAAGGTAGAATTAAAATGAAGTGTACCGGCATTAATGGGGAGATTGGAAAACTATTATGTAAAAATATAAACACACACGGACACCATATAACCTAATATTTATGTTAGGACACGTTGACATTTTTTTTACACCTCCTTTGTGTGGACTGTATAGCATCAATAAATGGGTTCATAAGAATTTCCAATATATTTATAAATAATTAAGGATGGTAGTTTTGAGCAAAAATAATATAAACCTAAATAATTAAGCCGAGGGGTGGCTGTTTTATCAGGCTTTTCCAAGCTAATGCTTTCGGGGTTTCTAAAAAAAATTTTTTGTGTAATCTTATACTTGTGTAAATGGCTGCCTCCTGAATGCAAACAAGGCAAAGATGTTATGTCCACCTAAATATCCAGTGTCCAGATTGTGATCAAGACGTAAAAGAGCGGCGAGGGCGGTGACCCGAGTGGAAGGGGTTGTTGGCAGCACCCACTGGACGCCAGAACCCCCCCCCCCCAACCTAAACCAAACCTAACCTAACCTAGAAATACTCGTGTATATAATTTAATTTAATTTAGACTGGTAAGGCTAAAAGGCCGCACGACAGCTAGGTAGGCACACGTTGGCCGTCCCTATTGTTTAAGGGGCGGGATGGCATAGCAAACACGGTGTGTTCGCAATATGAATTATCAAAACCAGATAATCCTCCAGATACCGATGTGTTCGCAATCAGGTCGACACCATGTAAATTGCTCGCGGAAAGTTCGAAAGCGTGTCTTTAAAAAAAAAAGCTTTGTTTTCTGACACAAGCCTTCACTTGTCGGAGATTCAGAGTTCCCTAAATTACTTATTTATAAAAACGTGTATGTATTTATTGAAAAAACTAATTTGCTAACAAATTTCTTAACTAAGGCCTCAAAATGTACCGAATTAAGATTTGTCTCTAAAACTCTATAAACTAATTGAATAACTACAGATACCGGTGAGCATACAGATTAAACTTCCCGTCCAGGTGTACTGAGGATGATTTCTTTTCTTTTTTTGCCAAATGCTTTCCCACTTACCCTTCGAACAAATTTGGGTACATTTCCTTTAAAAATTCCATCTTCCTCTTCCCTACCCCAATAGTGTAATTTAATGGCTTAAAGCCCGGACGGGTAGTTAGATACGGTGCCGTAAAGAAGGCTTTAAGTTTGTACACTATGTTTACATTAAAATATAGCAGTCTTACCTTGATCTATTGCACTATGGTGCAGCTGATAAGATAAGACCATAGTGTAATCATTCAAGGGAAGAGCACATTACATATCAGGGTGAACGGAATATAAATACAAAGGAACAGAATAATAAACATTTAGGTCTGTTTGCAGAATCTTTTGATTATTTTTTGAAAGTGGTGACAAGTGGTTAATGAACATCCCCCTCCCCCTGGAGAGTGGTTTTTCACGTACCGGTTACACTCAGTCTACCCTGAAAGGGTATCTTGACTGAGTACACTATAAGGTGTTATGCGTTAGTGCAGGGGACCCCAACTCTATGCCCGCGGGCGCCATGGCGCCCGCCGAGCATTTTGTATCTGCCCGCCACTCTTTGACCACAGATGAAAAGTTATTGACTAATAATTTTAATCTGTCACTTTTCTGACAAAAATCAAGTTTGTGCTCATCTTCAGGTATGCAGTTCTCAAGAAGTTGGTGATTAAAAGCCCCCCTCTTTCCAATACCTCCNCTAATCTCAAAGACCTACCTCCTTTCATCATTCTCCCCCACACTCACTAATACTATCCTAATACTTCCTATTTCCTTTGTAAATATCTTGACATGGGTCCACCCAGCTTTGTTTTGCCGAATAAACACAGAATAAATATTCATTTTAAAAATGTACCTAAGCACCAAAATGGTGATGAGTAGTTAAATATTTCCTTTTGTCTTTATTTTGGTCTTGTTAAAACCGTAAATAAAGGAGTATTTTTCTTATTTATTGACATTGACTTTGGGTTTGGTAAAAATGGTTTCAATTGCTTAGACTGGTTTTGGATTAACTTTGCGTTTGTACTATTTGCATTATTTTACATACAAATTAAAAAATAATAATTTTATTTTAAACTCACAATTCTACAATTCTTTTTAATAATATGTATTTTGGTGTGTGTGTTATTTGCATTAGAATTATGTTCGGGTATAAATTTGCCTTGAAAAAATAATTGGTGCCCACTGCACTACCCTTAGTTTTGAATGTGCTCTAAGGTACAAAAAGGTTGGGAACCTCTGCGTTAGTGGATACTTAGTGGACTGATAGTATGGTCCAGAGCACACTATCGTTCCACCTTTTAACCTATGACGACTCAAGCAAACCCATGCTAGTGTCCACTAAGCATCCACTTAACCAAGTTCTTGCATACTTACTATGCATACTATGACCCTCTTATAAGTTGTGCCTTAGTGGAACAAAGCAAGGTAAAAGAAGGCTAACTGTGAATCATCCAATAGCACAGCGGGTTAGGGCACCGTGAGAAACTCCTCCGTTACTAGAGAGAGTTGGGCCGCAGTTGGATTCCGTCCCCTCCCCCGACAGCGAGCGGATGGCTGCATTGTGACGTTGGAAAACTTTTACTCCCGGCTCCGGTGTTACAGAAGAGGTGGTTTGGTTGTGTATATACCGACAGACTGTTTGGAGCGGAAGGGACAACTTTCCACGGGTCTGAGGTGTGCTGGTCGCGGACTGCCAGGAAATACCAAGCGAGGGGAAGGAAGACCTTAATTCCTTTCGTCTCCGCGACGTTTCTGTTTTATCATAGGTACATCTAGAGGGGGTTCAATCCCGACCGACAACACCTACGATTTCGGAGTGAACATACGGTCTAAATGTCAAGCTCATTTAGTCTATAGTAGGAATAGCTACAAAAGTCACTAAAACACTTTTAATGTATTCATACGTCATGTCATATAATCTACAACAGTCACGTTTGATAAATACTATTAATACCCATGAAATAAAATTAATATGGTAAAATGTTAGCAACTTTTTTTTTGACCACACAAAAATGTATATTTTATAAACCATTCTTCCTTCCAAAATCAGGGTATAGTTTGGTGAAGATAGATAGAGAGGTCTGGAAATCGAACCCGGGCTAGGTGTACCATGAATGTGTTTTTTTTTATTTGGTTTCCCATTCCTGTACGCACACGTGGACACATTTTCCTCCTTCATTCTACCTTCTTCATACTCGAACCATAAGCGTTAATATTTATTAGATGTGCATGCGGATAAACCGAACGAGTACTAGGATGTGAAAATAAACATCAGCACACAACCTACATGAAAGGCGACGCGAGAAAAGTAAGTGATTTTGCCATTTTCACAGCAAACAATTTCTTTTGGGGCAAAATAAATTTAATATTGCTCCAGTTCCAAAATAAGAGTTTAATTTTCTTCACATGGCTATATCAACAGTTGTTGAATATCTGCCATGAGCATAGCAGAATTGTTGACCTGGTGGTCTAGGGGTAAGGTGTCAGACTTCTGTGCTGAGGGTCCGGGGTTCAATCCTCGGTCCCGGCACAGATTTATCTGATTGCCAAACCCTTCCTTCACCTCTGACAAGACGTGTATTAATCACAACTTGTGAATGTGAGGAATGCCAGGCCTCCAACGTGGTTACGATCCCACGTTAAACTGTAGGTCCTCCATTTCATCTCGCAATCACCCTACCGTTACACATTGGTGTAAGTGCGTATAACCCGAACGGGTAGTAAGACGCGATAATAATAATAACATAGCGGCATTGAATGACAAACTTTTTAAATGTAGAGAAATATTTGTCATTAGATTCTAAGATACCCTTGACAGATATTCAACACCTGCTGCTATTACTAAGCCTATGTGAGTAAAACTAAACTCTTTCTGTTTCTACTGAAGAAATAATAGCTTTAAGTCGATGAAAAACATTTTTTTCTACAAAAACTAAAAATACTACCCATAAAATATAGCAATCCCTACAATCCCGCCTTAAATTCACAGCAGACACAACATCCAGTCTCTGTCCCCTTCTTTAAAATATGGTTATTTGGACTCTCCGCGAACTACAGATTGAGCACCTCTTTAGACACTTGCTACCGACTAAACCAGGGATTCGGACAGTATAAGGATCGTGGTGAGATTAGAGAATATGAGCTGTCTGGTATCGAACAAGTCCCCTTACACCTGTATTCCTCCAACTTTTCCACATGGTCACGTTAGGCGGGGCTTTCTGACATGGAGCCAAGTGTATAAAGAATAGGTCGTGTTGGAGTAGAATTTATGGTTTCATGAACCTGTGGGCGTGCGCGCGCGCGCGCTGGTGCTACACATGTAATGTCTTAGCAGGTGGATAGTAAACAAAAGCTTGCAGGCGAAAAACCAATCAAGTCCATAAATCAGAGGCTACATTTCTATAAAGAACATGGGATTTACTTCGATCACTTACACTATGTGACATGTAGGTATCGCGTCCTGGTATGCTTACTATTCTCATAAGTTCCATGTGAACTAAATCTAGATTCATTCCAATTTTCATTGGAAGGACCTTTTGTGGCCAACACTGATATCATTGCACTATATTAGTGTTATTTTATTGTTATATCTATAAAATGTGACAGCTGGATACCACATTACTTGACTTATGAATGTATGAAAGTAGCTCTTGTAACTTTTCTAGCTGTTAGACAATGCACTTCCTCTAAAATTCGGACTTTAATCTCGGTGCTTTAATATGATTACTTTGAACAAACATGACCCCCCCCTTTTTTTTTGTGCTTTTGAGAAGATGGTTTTGAATTATGTCGGTGATAGGCCTATAATAATTTATTGGACTTATGTGAGCTATTTATTACACTAATTAAGATAGGAGTTATCAAGGTATCATTTTGTGGAGAAGTAATTGCATCTACGTGAAAGGAGATTAGGAAACAATTTTGGAAAGAAAACGCCCTCGGTAAGCTGGTATTTGACTCTCACCGCTAAACCAGATTGGGTGAGCCTGACATTTAGTTTGCGTGCCCACCGATGCGAGTAAAATTATTTACTAACTTGTAGGAAATTATGAACGCTGTACTGGTGCTTTACAGCTTATTAGGAAGATTAAACCAACCCAAGCAGCAGGCATTGTGGAAAAGCTAAACTACCATTTAGGAGCGTGCATCACATACCAATCAACTCAGTGATACAATCGGCTAGAAATCGTAAATTTACACCAACACTATTGTATGTACGTGGGTCATGTCTGATTAAACATTAATGTAGATAAATAGTTAATAGAAGTTTCTAATACTGAACATTGTTGAAATATTAAACGATATTTGGATTAAAACTGCATTGAAAAGGCCATTTTTGACCATTTTAGAAAAGTTTCACAGCTAAGCACTGTGCGCAAGTCTTCATTCTGTAATAATAGGGACATTACTATAGTTATTAACAAGAAACTTTGTCACTTGGCTCCCATCGTCATCACGGAAAATTTCGAGTAATCATTCAAATACGAATGCACTGCACACATTTCTAGCATATCTTGGTATTTTCTTTTCCCTTTTATTCTCATACCTCGCACGCGCACAAACAAACGCAGATGCGAGTCTGGACCTTAGTTGGTCCTGCTATGACGCTGATCTGAAATATTAACTTTACTCATCTGATTTGAGTCTGATTTAATTAACTCTCTCTATTTAAAACATGATTGTCTGTTTGATCCAACATGATTGGTTTTAAACCTCAGGGTTAAACAGGTAATCTCTGTTGAGAGTTCTTATCGACAGAAAAGATTGCGACCTCGATGTTGGATTAAGAGAAAATCGTGGCTTTGAAGATTATAATTTAGGTCTGTTCGACCTTTAAATTCTTGAATGATCCGAGTTTAGATTGCTACAAACTATATCGGTTTCTATCCTCAGTATAATTCCTAATTCTAGTACGAATAATGGGAGCGCGAGAAAAGTTCAGTGTTTTTGCATGTTTTACATAAAAACTTTTTTGGTCAAAAGAAATAAAATATTGCTCCATTAGAAACATAAAGAGTTTAATTTCCTTCACTTGTTGATATCATCAGTTGTTGAATATATCTCAGGGGTGTCTTGGAATTTAATGACACTTTTTCTCTTCATTTAGAAAGTTTGTCATCTAATGCTGCTATGATCTTGACATAATTATATTCAACAACTGTTGATATCACTATGTGAAGGAAATTAAACTCTTGTTTCTACTGGCACACTATTTTATTTATTTTGGCCAAAAAATTATTTTGATTTAAAAACTGTAAAAACACTGGCCTTAACTCGCATTCCCTACATTCCCACCTTAGTGGCATGTATTGTCTACCTACCATATTGTGGAGAATGACGGTACTTGGTCGGTTCTTCACCTGAACCCTCCGCATACCTGTAACATTTCTCTCTCCTCTCCACAGTGAGGGAGGCAACCTGCCATTGTTTGGGTTAGGGCAGTCCTACATGAATTTTAAATTTCTTTCGTAGGGCGGGCTGTAAAGTTATGTAGATGCTTGCTATAGTTTCAATATATTATCTAAAAATAATAATTATCATTTAACATGCATTTCCTACTACCCGCGTGTCTTTGTCAGACACCTCAGCTCAGTCGGGAGCTAAGGGGGCCCCTGTTTCGATTCCCAGCACGACTGAGAAATGTATAATTTGTGAAATGCGGGTCTGTCCTCCCATAGTTTTGAATTAACGGCTGGGGGATTGGATGTTGTGCCTGTTCTAGATTAAAGTTAAAAGTTGTGTGTTTATATTATCAGTCGGTTCCAAACGTGCACATTAAATACTTAAAAAAAAAAGGGTTCTTAGAAACCAACTTAATCTTTGACGACACAATAATAATACTATATAGACAGTAATTAATATTAAATAAAACAAAATAATTTACACAACATTTGGAGGAGGGTAAGTAGGCCTACTAATACTAAGGGCTAGATCCTTTGTCAGATTTAGTGCGGCTGGATACCAATTACAAGAAGACACCAACCTAATCTAGAATGGAATGGGCCAGTTTCGCGTATTAAACTGGCTCATTCCATTCTGCTCTAGATCATAGATGTCCTCTGTTTGGTTTCAAGCCGCACGTGAAGCGTTCCAAGTCTGACAAAGAATCCGGCTGGCCCTAAACCACAAACCGCTATAAGTCATTGTTTTAGGCAGCACCTAGAATTGAACGGGATTCCTCTAGGCCATTGATTCTCAAACTGTGGTACGCGTATCCCCAGGTGTACGCGAGCAGCTCTCAGGGGAAAAAAATCATCAAAATTACAAGAGAACCAAACGTGGCGGGGAAACAAATGTGTCGGGGAAATTTTCAAGGTGGCTGAGGGAAATTTTCTCCTTTGTTACATCACATTATTTTGTCATTTGGCCTGTCACTTAAGAAAATGTTATCGTGGGTGTTCATTAGCCTAGTCATGACCAAGGGGTACAATCTAAAAATATGTCGAGTCATTGCTCTAGGCCATACTTCTAGAGTGCCTTCCTCTTGCCTAACACTAACTGAGAAAATCTCGCCCTTTCCCCTATTTTTCTTCTTCTATCTATCCAACACTTTATATGAATAGCCACCTTCACGCGCCTCTTCATATTATTCTCACCGCAAAAATACACCAAAATTATTCGTACACAAAAATCACAATAGTCTTAAAGTGCTCTTAACTATCAATGACCCAAATGTGAATAGAAATAAATAGCAAAGGGCAGACCATAAAAATAATTACGTGTTCATAGATTGGAATTAGGCGACGGTGGTGGTAAGTTATTTTTACCAGCACTACGTCTTACTACCCGTCCGGTTTTTTCATATGTACTAATTACTCTAATGTGCTAAATATGAGGAAGGTGTCTCCACCTCCCGTGCCTGGCGACTAAGTCCCCCACTCACCAATTTTGAGAACCCCTGATCTAGGTATTTAGTCGGTGTTCTTAAATCATCGGTCACCGATGGAAAACACCCCAAAATGTTCACCTTGCTGGGGTTGAACCCGAACCCCTTGGAGTTATAGCTAGGTGTGGTCCTGAGGTGGATCGGGCCCGGGACGTCGGAAGCCCCCCCCCCCCTTCCCAACCCTCACCGCTCGATCTGCAACCAGACGTTCTCCACGCGGAACAAGGCCGTCAAGAGACGATTGCGGATCGGAGGAAACGGGTTTTCACTTTATCATCATCGCCTGGGAGTCGGCTTGTTTGTATGTTTGTTATTATTACTATTCAGTGATGAACTACTGTTAGATCGAGTACCGTTGTAAAGCCGCGGCTCTTTTGTTTGTCGGGCCTGGACTCCTTATTGGTTCACGAAAACTCCTTTCGTTCTACCTTCACTCGTGTAAACAACAGGTTTCCGTATGGCCATGTCCATTTACAGTCTAATTTTCATAGGAAGGGTTTTAACTGGCAGCTAAAGCTACTAGACCTACTTTCACGTATTCAAACATCAAATCATGTGATGTATTATGATCTAAAGCTTCACTTTTGATACATACAGTGGGCGCCGCTTAATGTGATCACATTGGGACTGAGAGGAATTGATAATAATAAACGATGCCACATTAAATACAGATGCTTTGCTATAAACGATTACAAGAAGAAACTACAGCATTAACTCTTACCATACTTTTCCTTTAATATGTGTATGTTAAGACAAATTATATATGAATATGTACTATATAAACTTTTACTGTATTTACATATTTATTTTAATATTAGAGATAAATTACATTTAAGTACCGTACATACATTTTTACATCTAAAAAAATACTAAACATTACAAAAGTGCTTTACCTGATAAATTGAGGCTATATTGTAATGCACCGCATTGGTTATATTATCCGTGATCACAATAAGCGGCGCCTACTGTATTATTAATAGCTATAAAATAACACTAAAAAAACTGTAGAGTGTCTCCTAAAAGGTTTCACCCCTCAAAAAAATCATACCACCTCTTGAGTTTTGTTTTTTAAAAAAAATATTGTTCGACCCATTTCATTCCGTGTTTCGGGTCTCGCTACCCGTCCGGATCGTCCGAATATTTACACAGATGAGGTAAAATTGGGGAAACTAGAATTTTAGGGGACGTGTGCAAGGATTTGCGTGAAAAAACAATTTTATTTAAAAAGTGGTCTTAAGCGTCACTCTCGTATTAGACTGGCCCGCTGATGATGGGTAGATCGGAGTTAGAATCCCGCTCGGGTCTACTGAGGATGAGTTTTATTTAAATAGTTTCCCACTCTCCTTCCACGCGAATGCGGGTAGATAGCCCCATTAGAGTAATTATATATGCGTATAACCAGAACTGGTAGTAAGATGCGCTGATAAAAAATAGATGTATAGCAAATAAAAAACTAACGGTTCCGCTACTGTTAGCTATAGAAGGACAGACAGGTCGGGTGTCGAGTCTCCGAGGGTTCAAAAGGTCAGCGGTCGGGAGCCACACGCTATTGTAGGGAGGTGCAGTGACCCGACCCTTGATTGGCTGGAGAAGTGCGCGCGCATCACCTCATTGATCCGCCTAGGTGTGAGATAAGGACGGGAGGGGAAGGGGTAATGTATCTATGACAGCAAGGGTCAAGTTCAAGGTCGTGCGGAGGTGGTGACCTTGACATTGACCCCCAGCCTTCCTCGCTTTGTGTACCCCGTACCGAGATCTCGTGGCTCGTATAGAATAGTTGACGATCGCGCTATCTCCCTCTCTCTATCACGTTGTAAAGAACATAATATGGTCTACAGACCCGAAGTTACATTCAGCTAGCAAGTGCTATAGTCGTTACGTTAGTATTCCAATGAAAAATTTCCGGAGTAATTTAACAACTCAATAGTAAATTAATGTTATATTTGGGGTTTTGAAATAAAATTTAAATAACTAGTCGGTGTAATGTAGTGTAGTATAGTGTAGTTTCTTATTCTCTTTAATACCTGTATCGGTGGTCAGTGGCGCAGGAACGTTTTTATTTGGGGGGGTAAAATTAACCCTGTGCTCTTATAGGGGGTAACATTTTTTAGATTAAAAAAAAGAACAGGAAAATGTAATACAGCTGTCCCTCACACTACGCGAGTGATTGGTTCTGATAAATAATTGCGTAGCACGAAAATGCAAGTGAAATGATTTTAACATGAGTGATATAGGGATTACTCCAAAGAAAATAAAAACCTAAAACTTGCAAATGAACGCCATTTTAAATTTATATAACTAGTACAATCCCCTGAAATTTGTAAACAAACACCATTTTTAATCAATGTATTTAATTAATACAACGCTACAGGTACACTTACTGTTAATCTTCAATCACCTGATAAAATAAGTGTATTTGGCAAATCTGGATTATCACTATCTTGCTTTTGACGGTAGGCTCTTGCTCTCTTGACGGCCCTGGGATGGTAAGCTCTTGATCGCTTGAAGGTCTTGGGATGGTAAGTTCTTGATCGCTTGAAGGTCCTGGGACGGTAAGCTCTTGCTCTCTTGAAGGCCTTGAGATGGTAGGTTCTTGCATTTTTGAAGGCCCTGGGATGGTAAGCTCTTGCTGGCATGAAGGCCCTAGGATGGTAGGCTCTTGCTTTCTTGAAGGCCCTTGGATGGTAGGCTTTTATCTCTTCGGAAGACCTTTGGACGGTAAGCTCTTGCTCTCTTGAAGGTCCTGGAACGGTAGACTCTTGATCTCTTGAAGGCCCTGGGACGGTAGACTCTTGCTCTCTTGAAGGCCCTTGGAGGGTAAGCTCTTGCTCTCTTGAAGGCCCTTGGACGGTAAGCTCTTGTTGTCTTGACGGCCCTTGGACGGTAAGCTCTTGCTCTCTTGACGGCCCTTGGACGGTAAGCTCTTGCTCTCCTACCGGCCCTTGTGCGGTAAGCTCTTGCTCTCTTGACGAACCTTGGATGGTAAGCTCTTGCTCTCTTGACGGCCCTTGGATGGTAAGCTCTTGCTCTCTTGAAGGCCCTGGGACGGTAGACTTTTGATCTCTTGAAGGCCTTTGGACGGTAAGCTCTTGCTCTCTTGAAGGCCCTTGGACGGTAAGCTCTTGTTGTCTTGACGGCCCTTGGACGGTAAGCTCTTGCTCTCTTGACGGCCCTTGGACGGTAAGCTCTTGCTCTCCTACCGGCCCTTGTGCGGTAAGCTCTTGCTCTCTTGACGAACCTTGGATGGTAAGCTCTTGCTCTCTTGACGGCCCTTGGATGGTAAGCTCTTGCTCTCTTGAAGGCCCTGGGACGGTAGACTTTTGATCTCTTGAAGGCCTTTGGACGGTAAGCTCTTGCTCTCTTGAAGGCCCTTGGATGGTAAGCTCTTGCTGGAATGAAGGCCCTAGGACGGTAAGCTCTTGCTGGCATGAAGGCCCTGGGATGGTAGGCTCTTGCTCTCGTGAAGACCCTTGGATGGTAGGCTTTAGTTTTTCGAAAGACCCTTGGACGATACGCTCCTGCTTTCTTAAAGTCCCTGGAATGGTAAGCTTTTGCTGTTGTGAAGGCCATGGGTCTTTAGACTGACGATTTTCAATTTCTTTGATGAAATGGTCAAGACTCAACTGACGGGCAGCATTTTCCCTCTCTCTATTTAGTTATTTGTAGCAAGCCAAAGAACTCTGGATATCTCTGGCAACTTTGGTGCTTCTATCCATGTTAGGGTCATTCTCTTCAATGATTCTAAATGCACTGTCAATGTGCTTAAATAAATCAGCAAATTGTTTTGTTGAAAGTTGTTTGATAGGCTAAACAACATAAGGCTCTTCCTCTTCATTATTTATGCCATTCTCCATTTCTAGAAGATCTTCATTGGTGAGTTCTGTTGAGTGGGATTGGAGCAATTCACCCACATTTTCCTGGTCTAAGTCCCCAAATTCATGCTATGGCAACGATGCCATGTCTTGAATTGGAAAGCTCGTGATCAGGATCAAAATCATGAGAATCAGAAACTTCAGGCCAAACATTTTTCCAAACTTTGTTCATACAGGACTGTTTAACTTCTGCACATGCATATCCTATGTTGTCAATACCACCCCCTTAACACCAAACTGTACAGTAAAGTTCAATGCTTTCACTGGAATGTGTGTACACAAGGTCACACCACCACTGCACAGGATGACTGCGAAATTCCAGCTGACTATGCATTATTTTTTTATTTCTTTGAATCGCGTTATAGCGAAAACGCGTAAAGTGAGATCGCGTATAATTAGGGATACCAGTATTTAATGGTCCCACTGTGCATTTTTCTCACTTATTTTAGTTATTCCAAACAATAGAATTAATACATACAAAACATATTAAGAGAAGTGTTATATGATGCAGCTCTACTAAAAATTATGAAACACTGAAAATTAAAGTAGATTTCCATACACCTTTGCCCTATATTTGTTACTAGCTATAAAACCTCTAACCAGTTTTGCAATTTCAATTTTGTTGAGCCTCTCAGGTGATTTAGTCTACATTACCTCATCGTGGAGCGAATATAGTTTTTAATGCATCCAAGCATTGACAAACTTCTTTCTGCAGTAGCTGACGTAGCTGGTATCACTATCAGAGTTTTCAAAATCTCTTCAGTGTGTGCTCCAAGCACATTTTATTTTTATTATGTTACTTTAGTGTGAACTTTGCATCTTGCCTCAATAAGATGGTTACATTTTCTAAAAGTTTTATTATATTATTTTGGGGGGTTAAAAATGATACTTTTTACCTCCCTCAATTTTTTGGGGGGGTAAAATTTACCCCCGTACCCCCTAGTTCCTGCGCCACTGTCGGTGGTCGCATATTCTAACGCGTCACTCTTGTTTTAGACTGGATTACTGGTGACAGGGCGATCGGGGTCCGAATCATGGTTGGGCGAATCGAGGCGGGTTTTCCATGGAGGGTTTCCCACTCTCCCTCCAGGTGAATTTGAGTAGATTCTCATTTATCTTTCCTCATTCCTATCCCATTAGCGTAGTTAAGGTGTATGTATTTAGCCCTTAAGGTTACTGAGAGGGGGAGAACAAATCAAAATCAAAAGACCCCATTCCTTATCTCAGGCGGTAACGCGACTCCCTACCGAACTAAGTTTCATGGGTTCGGGTTCAAATATGTCCGGGAATTAATGAAATTGGGGCTGCCTCCTTCTCAGTGATAAATATTGACGACTGGGGGAATAAATATTTAGATTCTAGAACTAAGCTAATTTTTCTTAATCAGGGCTGGTCCTAGGCCATTTGGGGCTTCCTGCGAACTGTAGAATGTGGGCCCCATAGATTTAAAAAAATAAAAGATTAGAGCAGTCCAATCACATAACAAGTTAGATAACATGAATCAGACTAAACCAAAATATATTAGGATAGGTAGCTCTGTCTTAAAGGATCTTGAAAATAAAACGAACATGTGGGCTTGAACTGATTATTTAAAAAGAGATTATTGATTGACGTATCATTTTGGGATTGAATACATTACTTATAGACGATGCATTATGCATACACTAGGGTTTTTATATAAACAATAATGTAGTTTTAACATTTTTATTACAATGTTATAAGAAACCATTAGATAAATTAGTAATTAGATTAATTAAAGGTGGAGAAAAAACTAGCAAATACTAATCGAACAGCTGGGACTGTTGTAACTAATTTCATTTTACTGCTATTATATTTTTTCTATCATTTTATTGATTTATTTAAATGATTAAAACAAAGAGCTAGCTTTGGGGCCCCTAATCCTTGAGGACCCCCCTGCGGACGCATCGCTCGCTTAGGCCAAGAACCGGCCCTGTTTTAAAGTCGCTCGACCTGAAGTGAAAGTAGAAAACTGGCCGGTGCTTCGGATCAGTCAACATAATATAACTATAACTAGGATTTTACTCTTCATACACTTCCTAAGTGCATGGCTACATCAGCACGTGACATTCACCTGCACTGATCCTGTACACTTATTTTATACTGAAAGAAAGTTATAAGCTTACCTTGACTCTTTCCACCATGGTGCAGTTTATATGATAGGGCCAGAGTGTAAGCCCTTCAAGGTAAGATTGAAAGCTAACACTGGAATTAACATGTCCAGACACCTCCGGGATGCTCTGATGACCCGACACTCGGGAGTAAATCGCCAGTGTTCACGGCGGGAGTTCGAACAATGACCTTTCTATTTTCCCGTTAACGTCAATTTCATGCTCTCGGTTCATTTTCTGCACTGACACTAAAATCAATTATTTTTATGACATATTTAAATTAACGTGTTTGATCATATAATATTTCATAGATATAATTTGTTGTATTTTAAAACACTTGACATGCTTTCCGCAACACTTGCATCCTACATGAGTAATCCTCACTTTGTATCCTCAATCCGTGATGCGAACGGGTATGAATCCACGCGTCCAGGCCCGGATTAAAGGGAGGGTGACAGGGGCTAACGCACCAGGGCTTCCCCCAACTTTGGGTAAAAAAATAACTTTAAATCAAGTTGGACCGCTTTAGGAAAAATATTTGAGAGGACTAGAATAATTGGTAGAGTAGCCAGCTTTGACATCAGGTCAATAAATTTACATAAACAGCTGTCAACATAGTCACCACCTTTAAAAAAAAAAGGGGAGGGGGGACAGCTGTTGACCAAAGAAATACACAAAAGTGGGTTTATAGTGAAAGGTTGGTTTAGAGCATACAATACATAGTTTTTTAGCTCTTTTTTAGGTCTCACTATTTCCAAAATGATACTCCCCCCCCTCCGTGTCTTAATGACTTTTTTGGTTATACGCATGTATTAATTACGCCATTAGAACATAGCGATGAGAAATGTATAATTTTAGAGGAAATTATACGCATTCGTGTGGAGGGAGAGGGAAACCCACGGGCCTTAATTTTGACACCCCTGATCTAAGGCGTCATTATTTGCAAAAGTGATAGTATCAGTAGGCCTACATTCGATTTGACTCTCCGCAAGCAAGCTATACCGACCGACCGGCCGCCGCCGCCGTTAGCGGACTTGACGTATGAATATATTATATAGATTCAGTAGCTCTTATAGCTATCGTATAGTAAGGCTCTTCCAATGGGGATACGAATATTTGTTCACTTTGAACAATCTTTTGTTATAGTCGAATCATCACAATAATAACCTTATTTGAAAGTTCATAGTCAAGAGATCGGCTGCTATAGTGGGATCTGGGTGGGTACGTTTCCGGGAAACTTGAAAAGGTCAGGGGATTAATTGTGACATTGAAATTTTAAAAAGTCACTGGAATTGTCAGATTATTTTTTTTTGTTTTTGCCGATTTGGGTAGTAAGAAGAGTATTTGGTATACCCTGATTTTGGTTGGAAGAACAGAGAAAATTCAAACCAATTTCTTTGCGGCCAACATTTATAACATTTTACGATATTATCTGCGCTGTTTTATGGGTATTGATAATATCTATCAAAAGTGACAGATGTAGACAACATGACTTTAAGTATGAATATATTAAAATTGTTTTAAGAGCTTTAGTAACTAACTTCTACTGTTCTTCCTACCAAAATCATACTTTAGTTACAAAAGTTACTAAAACAATCTTAATATATTCATACATCAAGTCATGTTATCTGCAACTGCCACTTTTAATAGATATTATCAATACCTATAAAATAGCACAGATAATATATTAAAATATTATCAATGTAGGCCGCAAAGAAATAAGTTTGAATTTTCTAAAATTTTCTTCCAACCAAACTCAAGGTATAGCTTACTTCATAAGGATTGTTTTAGTGGTTTTAAGTTCTCATAAGAAATGCAGCAGTGTGAAGATATCTCCCTTCAAGTAGGTAGTGCCCTTAAGGCTGGGTAGAAAGGAACGTGAGTTAAGGACAGTATTTTTGCAATTTTTATAGCAAAAAAACATTTTTGGTCAAACTAAATAAAATATTGCTCTTAGACGTTTAGTTTAGTTGTCTACAAATAGTAATTTCAACAGTTCTTAAATATTTGTCATGCACACCATATAATTTGGGGAGAACTTTGTATCTTCATTAAAAAAAAAGTTTCTCGTCAAATGCCATTATGTTCATGACATATATCTATTCAAAAACTGTTGACATTTCACTATGTAGAAAACTAAAATAACTTTAGAAATTTTTACTGAAGCACTGTTTCATTTATTTTGGCAAAAACTTTCTTGCTATAAAAATTGCAAACATACTTGCCTGAACTTGCGTACCCTGGAATCCCACGTTAACGCCATTACGATTCATAGTAACGAGAGGTGTGTCTTCCATTGTAAATTACCTTTCGGGATTCGCGTCTCAAGCGCCCCTGATAAAACAAAATCAAATTTAAAAGACTCTCGACGTGACCTCCTCCATCCCCTTCCTTCTATTTGTTATTCCATGACGGGAATGTGGTTGTGTGACCCCGCGCTGTCTGGCGTGCCATGTGACCTATGTCATGATGTGTAGAGTGATGTATCCTTCTCAAGGATGTATGGAGGTCGTCTCGGTACTACACACTGTCACTTTGTGTGTATGTGTGTGTGAGATGCTCCTCTTGTGTTCTCTCGAGAGGGGGGCGGGGGGCGGAAGTGTGCGGCCTTGCGGCCGCGCAGGCGTGAACTCCAAAGTTCCGGGACGAGACTGGCTTGTCAGTTGGGTTCTGGTTGGTTTCCTTTTCTCTCTTCTCTCTCGCTATCTCTCTTCTCTTTTTTAACCATCTCTTTCGGAGCACCTGTGGGAACAGAACGTAGCTCAAGTTGACCCACCACATTGCTGATTTTTTTTTTTTTTTGT
>CABFWB010000488.1:23969-36182 GCA_902151455.1 Timema bartmani | reverse complement strand
ACGTCAGCTGGTTTGTTAAGGAGATACAGTAGGAGAGTGTTCTTTTGTCCCCTTGTGTTGCGAGGTACCGTTGGCGACCTTGGAAGGGTCGCTCCGCTTCGCACGCGACCCGCTTTCATCGCACCTTACCCCTCATATATTGCACGATCACTCTAACATACACGCTAATTCATCAATATCCACACTCGTGGTTTTACTTCAGATGGTTTTTTTTACAAGTGGTGACACAAAATAATAACTGTCTCTTTTGCGACGTACACCCACACTGGCAACCACTATAAGGTTTGTTTTATAATAAATTAACACAGTGAACACAAATAACACCTAAAACAATAAATACTAGATGTGATCAATATGATAAACAGAAGAGTGGCATTTAGTTTCACCAAATAAAAATGTAAAAAGCTTAGGGGGCCTAAGTGGGGAATTTTTAGAATGTTGTTTGGAAAACTTGGAAAAGACAGGGAATTGTATGGTAAAAGTTTTTAGCCACTCTGAAAGTGCAATCATAGACAAAGTATATTTTCTCTTTGGCAGTGGTATTAAACCTGGTGTATGCGGATACATTTTAGGGGCTACGTAAAATTTAAAAAAATACATACAAACATATATATATACAAAACTTATTATTTAATTCATTATTTTGGATGTAATTTATTTTAGCTATAAATTATAGAATAGGCATAATTTGAACTGTGCACACAATTTTTAGGGTACAAAGCCGATAAATTATATCTGGGGGTACGACTCAAACAAAAAAAGTTTGAATACCACTACTCTCTGGTACAATACAGAACTTAAACTACACAGTATCATCTGTATATAGTATAAACGGTAGGAGAGGTGGTAAGTTACAGTATGGTTTGGTAAAAGGAAAAGTGGTAGGAAAAGTTACCATGTATCCATTCGCAAACCATATAATCTGATACTATATGTTGAGTTGTTGCCTTTTGCAGTCAAAACTTTCAGCCCCCTCCCCCTTTTAGCAGTTTTTACATTCACTAAAAAATTCTTTACAAACGAGAACTTTCAAAATGCTGCATTCTCTCCAAAAAAATTAATATGGCGATCTAGCCGAGACAAGGGTGGTTGATGACGTCATACAAATCGTCTTCGGTTGTGTTCATGCACCGCTTACAAAATACAAACGTTTTATTTTGAAATTAATACTTTGTATGGCTAAGTCACGAAAAAACCAATTATACAGTAATTCTTGGGAAGTATTATTAGAATTGTTTGATAACACCTTTTATTAATAATATAGTATTACTAAGAAAATGATAATTATTCCCGAATGACAATAAAGACTTTCAGCCAATCAAGGTTTGCATTAAAGAACCCTATGCTAACTGTCACCACCTCTCCTATCGTAGCTAGGGTATATGCGTAATAGGACCTAATTGCCGCCTCCCTCAACCCCAACCTCTTCACCTACTTAAGTAGCCCGCGAGGCGCCACTGCGGAAAATTTTCCGACTGAAAATTCACCAGAAAATGTTCATCTGTTTGCGGGTGGGCCGTGTGTGTCGACTCTTGCAGTTCCCCGCGCGGAGGTCATGACGCGGCGATGTGATTGTGATAGGACAGGGTCACTGCCCCGCACATCCTCTAGCTCCGGTGCATGCCGGGTGTGAAGTCATTAACTCTCTCTTGGTGTAGGTTATGGAGGGTGTGTGTGTGTGTGTGTCTCCCTTTGTGCTTGCGGATAATGCACCACGGTTAATTTACGAGGGGAAAGAGAAAGGGTTTGAGAGTGCGACCTGGAATTATGATTTGTTTTATTCTTTGCATCCTTTCGGCGTAACTCTTTCTCTCATATTTCTGACAAACGTGGGTTTTTTTTAGTGCCTGCCGGCTGCAAACCTATTTTTTGTCACGGACATTAACTCTGTATACTCGTGTTTGCAAAATCATTGAACAAGTATTTGTGCACAATTTATTTATTTATTTCTCATACAGTGGACGAGAGGTTAGAGCGACTAATTTTTTCTACAGTGGTACAACCCTTTTTTTGAGGTCTGCGCAATATGCTTTTGATCCGCACCAATTGAACCAATTTTCCTATTTTTCCATATCATAGAAATTAAAATAAAACAAAAAATATTTATCTAAAGGATTTAACTATAATTTTTCACTGTTCCACCGCGTCTTTTTTTTAAGAGCCACCCACGAATAACACCTAGCTTAGGTAGATAACACAGATCGAACCAGACGTCGCATTGTGATAAGGCGTTTTATATTCTATTTTAAAAACAGTGGAATATTTAAATAAAAACGTAGGCTATTTAAAATCTTTTCAAACAAATTAAAAAGAAATTGATATACAATTATTTAAAAAAAACTATTAAACTGTTTCCAATTTCGTTTTTGTCAAGTGAATACTGCAGAAAACCGCACATCAATACGTTTTATGATTCGAGCTTAGTAATATTGTATTTAATATCCCGGTTAATAGGTAGTGAGATGTGCTCTAAGCTTTTATACTGTGTTTTTTTTAACAGTACGTCCCCGAGAAAGTGTAAGCTTTTTGTCTATACACTTTCCTCGTGTGTGCTATATTTGAGTTGCAATCAATGTTGGATGGAAGCAATGCCCGGATTTTGATGACTTAACAGTTGTTAAAAAGAATTACCAATAGAATTACACTTAACATTCTAAAAAAAATTACAAACAAATTCTCAAAAAAAGTGAACGAATACTTGTAATTAATGCACAATAATAAATCAAACTCACGCTTTACACGTGTAAACTAAAATAGATTTGTATGCAATGAAAAACCTTTAGCAACTAAATTTTTCTTCTGGTAAAAAATAACTTTGATTTACAAATTTCTGCTTCAGACGCGATATCAACCCCTTTCTTCCACCTTTCCAGCTAAGTAGCATTGACTTACTAGGAAGGTGTGGATTTTCCAACCACGCAAGTAATGAAGTTACGAAGGTAATTTGAAGCCTTCATTAATTATCTTCTCATTCCAACAATTTTGTGGGGTTAAATTAAAAGTTTTAAGTATTCGTTACAAGACAATCATTGATATTTAGGCATATTACCTTAAATTACCTAAAAATCCAAAATAAAACATTACCGAAAAATGACCAATAAAGGATCAAGGAGGATCAACAGAGTTTATGAACAAATAATCATTATCATAAAAATCTGGCTCATCAGTCATAATATATTGTGCAATCCTTTCTAACGGAATCCCTGTCAAGATGGTATTTATTTTCCCGCGGTAGAGTGAATGATCCTCGGAAAGTGCATATTGACTAACTCTTAATAACTACTACATCAAAGTGAGGCAAAGTGGCCACACTTTTTTTCAATTAAAACTGTATGGGCTATTACGGCGATATTACATCGTCTCATTTCTGTTGTAAAAGTTATTTTATGAAAAGAAATATGATGTAATTTTGACGATCCATCAAAGTTCGTTTATAAAATAATACATTTTACAAATATTTACCTTATAGAATATGATCTAGCTATAATCTAGGGTTTTTACCAAATAAAGTGATGACATATGAAAGTTCATTCCATGCATGAGTTTTTTTTAAGAGCAGCTTTGGTGACTTTTTTAGTAAGTTTTAAGGCTCATTCTTAAATATTTTTGAGATGATTGGCGTCTTATTAAAGGTAGTGTCAACTCTTTACATACATAGTGTAAATCTACATTTTACCACGGAGTCATCCCTGCTCCTTTAGTGTAAATTTGTGGATACATCAGACGGTTAGTAAGACGTAAAGCACTTTAAAAAAATTAGATTTATTATAATATTATGACTTCCATCGTGTTTCAATCACACTACGAAGAATAAACGAAGCAACCCAAGAATACGGAGTATAGACAATAGGCTTAGTCTTTAAATCAGGTGTTCATTCCCTACATGCACGTCAAATAACTCAAATAAAATAAAAACATCATAGGCGTAGTCACATACTTGATTAATACATTTACTTCCCCTGGGATTCAACTGACTTTTTGTTTAGCACCGCGTCATACCTACCCGTTTGGATTATACACATATGGATTGATAACACTAATTTATCAGGGATGAGGAAGCTTGAATTTAGAGGAAGCGTACCTGCATTTGTGTGAAGGGAACGTGGAAAACCATTTAGGAAAACCCCCCCTCCAATACACCCGACTGGGATCAAACACTGCTCTCCTCCCTAATCGGTAGGTAGTATAGTAGACTACAAGTGTGACGCCTTAGACCATGCAGCCACCGAAGCAGGTATGATATTTTCAGTGTACAGATTTCTTGATTATAAATTTACTGGTGAATCTCTTTACTCCTTTTAGTGGGCCTGTAACGTTCCCTCGAGGATGTGCTATCGCGATCGCAACTCCTAAGGATCCACGTTCCTTCTAGTAACCGCAAGCTACTCCACAAACACCACAACGTGTAATGAGTATATCTGTCTCTATGACGAAATAAGAGAAACCGCCGCCAGGGGAAGGGATTTCCTTTAGGGCAAATAAATGTTTGGGTTTACGTAAATGGGCAGCAATTCAGCCTTATACATACT
This sequence comes from Timema bartmani, assembly GCA_902151455.1. NCBI lineage: Eukaryota > Metazoa > Arthropoda > Insecta > Phasmatodea > Timematidae > Timema > Timema bartmani. Next base: position 31,653 of record CABFWB010000488.1, on the reverse strand, counting down.
TCTCAACTTTCTAAAATGCTGGTAGACATAACATTTCGACAGAGCCGGTGAAGAGTGGTACAGGCAGGCAGGCGAGGAGGGCGCTTTACAACCTGCTGTTGTGGTTGGTTCACCCGCTTTACATTCACAACTCTCGCGCGTTCATTCACTTTCGTGATTGCGTCGTCGCGTCTTTATCATACGTGTCAATCAAGTTGAGAAGGAATCATTCATTCTATCTTTTGATTGCTTCTTCGTTATGATATGTGTCAATCAAGCTGAGAGGGGATCTTTCATTCACTCTTTTCCTTCTTCGTTATGATATGTGTCAATCAAGTTGAGAGGGAATAATTCATTCTATCTTTTGATTGCTTCTTCGTTATGATACGTGTCAAACAAGCTGAGAGGGGTTCTTTCATTCACTCTTTTGATTGCTTCGTTGTAATGCGTGTCAGTCAAGTTGAGAAGGGATAGTTGATTCACGCTCCTGATTCCTTCGTCGGGATGATGCGTGTCAATCAAGTTGAGAGGGGAACATTCATTTACGCTTTTGATTGCTTCGTGATGATACGTGTCATTCAAGTTGAGAGGGGCCCCTTTCACTCGTTCTCCAGATTGCGTCGTTGTGGTTAGATATTTCCGGTAAGATAATTGAATCAAAGAAAAAGAGAAATTATTCTCAAGGATTTAATCTAATTTTTAAGTACTTTATTAACATATCTGTTCTACAGACCTGACGGTTGGTGACACAACCAATCACCAAGCAATTTAGTCGATTCGCGACTGTGAGAAAATAGCTGAAATAGCCGTCATTGCTTTATTGTAAATATTTTTGATATTTCTGGTGTTGACGTTTACGAGATAATTTAAATTGAAACGTAAATTTTAAAACTTGGGATTTATCGATGAAATTTGTTCAGTTTTAAAAGTTGAAATAGGTGGCCTGGCGGTCTAGGGTTAAGGCGTCAGACTTCTGTGCTAGGATCCGGGGCTCAATCTTCAGTCCCGGCACAGATTTATCTGATTACCAAACCCTTCCTTCATCTCTGACAAGACGTGTATTAATCACAACTTGTGAATGTTCAATCACCCTACCATTACACATTAGCGTGCGTATAACCTGAAAGGTTATTAAGACGTGGTGCTAATAATAATAATAATAATAATAATAATGATGATGATGATGATAATGATAATAATAATAATAATGATAATAATTAATAAAATAGTTGAAATATTTTACGGAAATAAATCGGAGGGAAACAATTTACAATATCACATCTCTTGTTTTTTTAGCACCGCGTTTTACTACCCTTTCGGGTTATACGCTTATGTCCTAATTAAATTACTAGTTTTAGGGATAAGGAAGGTTATATTAATAGGAAGTGAACCCACATTTGTATGATGAAGGAAAAGTGGAAAACCATTTAGGGAAAACCACCCTCAGTACTCTCGACCAAGATTAGAACCTCGATCTTCCCGTCATTGGCATTATAGTCTACGGCGAGAGTGGCACCTTATACCATGCGGCCACCGAGTCACATCTCTTGTTGAAACGACCGCCCGTGTTGTTTAAAAAAATCTTGTCGGGTCTTTCTTAACGTTTCTTGTTAGGTCATTAATTTCGACACAATGTCACAAGCTCTAAGATTGGTGATGGATGTCAGCGTGCGGATCGCTAAATTACTTGACGCATGACACTAAATGTCATATTTTGACAGATCAGCAGGATGGAATAGAAACTTCCTATCTTGGACAAAGTTCCTCATCTCCTTCATTCTTTGGTGTCACAAGTCAGGGGACCACCTCAGTAAGCGAGAATTTATTGCGCTGACGTTCAGCTCTAGAAACATTTAATTCGATTATATTCTTTAATCCTAATTATTTCAAAATATGGTTCATACCAAAATAAATTCGAAAGATTTCAATAGTGCTCTTTTACCTTAACAACCCAAAAGTATGAGTTTTTTAATTAAAAAAAAGTGTAGTTTATGTGACACTAAATTCATTTTAATGACTTTTTAAACATATTTGAGAAGTTATGAGACTAAACTTAATCATTAAATGGAACAGGGCTCTAGATTTAGCCTCCCTCTAACAACTAAAATAATTTTTGTACAGGCTAGACGGCCCCCGCCGCACAGTAAAAGTGCGGATGAATGCTCTCTCGACGAGTCGTCCGCGCCGGTAAAGTACGGTGCGGTGCCGGCTCCGTGAAGCCGGTCTTTATGTGTGTAACTCATTTACGAATTAATTAACAGGAACGTTTAATTAGGTTATCAGATTGGATTTTAAAATTATAACTTTACTAAGATAAATACTTAACTTATAAGTTATAACTAAATGATCGTTTCTTTCGATACCAAATACGATACCGGGCTGCAAATACTCATACGAGTAAAATTATTGAAACAAAAATATTGAGTGAAAAAAGTATAGGTATCGAACAGAAAATATCGATTAGAATAAAGTATCGATAATTTCCCAACATCCCTGGGTATGAAGGGAGATAACCCATACACAAGGTGGCACGGACCATGTTTTTGTAAAAAAAATAAAATAGCACCGTGTCTAACTACCTGCTTAGGTTATACACATATGTACTAATTACGCTAATGAGTTGGGGATGAGTAAGGTTGAATTTAGATGAAGTGTACCCGCATTTGCGTGGAGGGAGATTGGAAACCAATTTAGGAAAAAACACGCTTACTACACTCGATCGGGATTCGAACCCCGATTTCCTTGTCATTCATTAGTAGTTAAGTCTAACACGAGAGTAACGCCTTAGAGTTTAGACCATGCGGCCACCGAAGCAGGTGATAAATAATTATTTATTCGATTTACTTTTGTTAAACAACTACCGCATGCGTTTGTACCTAAACATCGCTGAAAATTATGACCAGCATTACTATCAAATTACGTACTACAAACAACGTGTTAGTGCGACACTTTGGTTCGGTTGGTAGCGGGTCTTCCTACTGATCTAAGGGACCCATGTTCGATTCCCAGCATGGCCGAAAAAATTATCATTGGCGAAGTGTTTGTTTCTCATTTCACGGTGATAAATTAACGGCCAGAGGCTGATTGTTTTGTCAATTCTAGATTCAAGTTAATTTATAAATCGTGTGCTGATATAATCGGTCATTTCAGAAAATGCACTTTAGAAATGCTTGAAAAAGGAACCACTTGTTTTTTAGTAGCCGCCATGATAGTTATTACTCACGCTATTAGTTATTATCAATACTGTTAGCAGCGCGTCTTACTACCCGTTCGGATTATACGCACTTACGCTAATGTGTAATGGTAGGGTGATTGTGATATTAAATGGAGGACCTACAGTTTAAAGTGGGATCCGAACCACGGTGGAGGACTGGCATTCCTCACAATCACTAGTTGTGATTAATACACATCTTGTCAGAGGTGAAGGAAGGGTTTGGCAATCAGTTAAATCTGTGCCGGGACCTAGGATTGAACCCCGGACCCCCAGCACAGAGGTCTGACACCTTACCCCTAGACCGCCAGGTCACCCCGCTATTAGTTAATTCGTTGTGAATTAAGTACAAAAACATCGGCCATGTGTATGGAGCATAACACTACAACCATTGAGAATATTTGGAGTCTGAAAGAGAGAACTAAAAGCAGCCGGCGGGAGACGGGTGGGCCAGGAATGAAGAAGCACAAGGAAATCCGAGAAATCAATAAACACACGTGCACCAACCCACTTCATACACATCTACAGTAGGATTCTTGTAGAAGGGTATTAAAAAACATAAAAACGTGTTTTTGCTGTCAGCATTGATTAGTGATTAACATTTGAGTATTGCAATTTTTTCTATAGGTACTGATAATAACTATCAAAAGTGACAGCTTTCAGATAACATGACTCGACGTATGAATACACGAAAGTAGATCTATTAACTCTTATAGCGTTTTTTTTTAGAACCGCGTCTTACTACCTGTTAAGATTATATGCATATATACTAATTACGCTAACTAGTTAGGTATGAGGAAGTTTCTAATCTAGAGGAAGTGCAACCGTATTTTCATGGAGAAAGATTAGAAAACAATTTGTGAAAAAACACCCGACTGGGATTTGAACCCCGATATTCCTATCATCGGCATTCTAGTCCAACACGAGGACTACGAACTTTTCTAGCCTTTATATAAGGTTGTTCCAATGAAAATTTAATAGTACAAGCGTTCTCTTTCTTCAAAGACTGACGCAACACTGGACCCGTATTGCAATTTGCAAGAATTTGTAGCTCTTGTATGATTTTGGTGGGAAGAACAGTATAAGTTAGTTACTAAAGTTACTAAAACAGTTTTAGTAAATTCTTACATCAAGTCATGTAATCTGCAGCTGTCATTTTTGATAGATATTATCAATACCTATAGTGTAGCACAAATAATATAGTGAAATGTTGTCATTGTTGGCTGCAAAGAAATATATGTTTGTATTTTCTCTATTGTTCTCCTAAACAAAATCAGGGTATTTTAGATATATGAGATGGAAAATGTGTCTTTAATTTTCTTACCTAAAGATTTTTTCCAACCTTTTAAATGAAACGAGTGCAATTACGATATCTCAAGTTTTAAAGTTTCCACTTCAGTTTTATTTATCCGCAAGGCTTTGACGCTAGAAACATTGTTAAATGAGTTACAATAAAGCTATACTAGCGATTACAGTTCTATTCGCACACTTGCGTATTGACTACAGCGCTCGGTGGTTGAATATGTCACTAACTTCGCGGTTCCCAGATCTGCTGTGGACCAGATTAGTCAATAACACAATGTTTATTTATTTGGTGTATTTAACGTGCACTTTCTGAACTAACAGGTTTTATCAGCTCAAGACTCACAAACTTACTTAATTTTTAAAACAGCCCGGTTGGCTGTTATTTCATCCGTGTGAAAGGAGAAGCCCCAATTTCACCAATGGTAAATTTTTCGGCCATTCCGGGAACAGAAATCGGGACTCGTAGTTCAGTTGACCCATTGCCTACTTTGTTGGTTGGTTTGACTTTTGGTTTTGATATGAGCTTAAAGAAAGCCACATTATTATCTATTCCAAACACAAAGACTAAATGCAAATAAACTTCGAATCCACTGAGCTCTAAATAAGGGCGGTTTCCCACGGAGTCGAGTGCACGACTCATGACCGCGTCAGTCATGTACTTAGAAATGTGAAACGGGTAAAATCTTCCCTATTTTTTCCAGAAGATTTTTCGTTTTGGAACCACTCCTCTTTGTTATTATTATTATTGTTGTTGTTGTTGTTGTTGTTATTATTGATGATAGATGGTTATGTTCATAGTTCATTAAGTTAATTGAAATGATTTTAAGTCTGGCTTGAGTATTTGCTAACAACATTCATTTTATCCCCCCTCTCCATCATCTACTCCACCTTTATCCCTCCTCCAACCCTTTATCAACCCACTCGTCCCTTAACAACCTCTTTGATGTATAGATTACGGGTAGTTAGCGAAATCGGGATAATGTCTAGATTAGCCGGGAGATGTCAGCATTATCCAGGTGCAGGGGATAAAGTCAGAAATAGAAAGTAGTTTATCTTGTTTACGACACTATCCGGATAGTATCAACACTAGCCAACCAGATTTGGATAACTTAGAATAATATTTGTAAAACTTAGCCCGTTTCACTACGAATTTTATTTTGAAACAACACTTCTAAATTGTACAATAAGATAGTAGCAGTGCACTAACATTCGAAACGCCTCATTTTATGCTTTATTTTCCACTAACCTAACCTAATCTAACCTAGCTTAACCTATCTTAAACTAATCTAACAGCCTAAACTCGCTTAACCTAATCTAAGTTAACCTAGCCTCAACCATAGAAATTGCCACTATCCAAGTGCGGGTGGATAATGTCAATATTATTCGGATAAACTTCGAAAAACATTATTCAATCAGATCTAAATCAAAATTATCTATTTATTTTGGATAACGTCAACATTATCTGGATAATATTGACTATCCGGTTTCGGACTTTGCCCGTAGCATATATTATATGATAGGCTCTTAGGTGCCACCCCGACAATTCACGGTGGAATTGTGAAGTGACTGTAAAATCGTGAATTTAATATAATAGTGAAGCACAGGTATTAGTCGAGTGGTCTAGGTGTCAAGCTGGTTTGCTGGTGAAGAGGAAGTTGTTTGAATTTAGGTCTGGTCATTGGGTTTTGGTCCCTTCTCTGCGCAATTCCTATAAACTTCTTTCCTCAATCCCTGGCGTCATCCTGTACACCCTTCGGTGTTCAGGCAGGGGTTTGAGAGACGCGAGAAAAGATTAGTGTTTTTGCAATTTTCATATCAAAACTTTTTTTTTTGGTCAAAATAAATCAAATAATTCTCCAGTAGAAACAGAGAATTTAATTTTCTTCACATGGTGACCGCAACAGTTCTTGACTATCTGTCAAGGTTGTCCTGGAGTTTAATGACAACTTTTTTTTTCCTTCATTTAAAAACTTTCTCTTCTAATGCTGCGATGCACATTACACATATTCAAGAACTGTTGATATCACCGTGTGAAGAAAATTAAATTTATTTGTACTGAAGCAATATTTTATTTATTTTGGCCAAGAAAAGGTTTTGTTATAAAAACTGCTTTTTCTCGCGTTCCCTACATCCTCTTCTTAAGATGTGTAAAAAAACACCTCTAAACGTAAGAGGGAAGCCAATCCCATAAATTCGCGCTCATAGTTTTCTTGAACGTTACCACTTTATTCGTACGACAATTTACCGATACGCCACGTTGTTTGTACTGATACTTTGTTGACTGGGTGAGTCAGTGCACTGTTGGTATGACGTCACGCGCTTGTCTCGATACACCAAAGAGCATGACGGTGCCGTTTGCCGTTATCAAGGAAATGTCCTTGCGGCGACCTCGCTATCACTACCAACTGAGCGACAGGAATAAAGCTATATCTCATTATTTGAGTAACGAACGCGTCGGACGTACACTTTTTTGAACACGAGGTTATACAGCAATTCACAAACAAGAGTAGGATTCTGTTAGGAAGAAACTTTTTAAGAATACATATTTTTTTGCGCTAGATAGGTATAAATATTATTAATCTAAAGGGACAGCTGTGACTCACACGACTTGACGTATAAATATACGTCTAAGTTAGGGAAATACGTAGTTCTACATATACGTGCTGATTACGCTAATGGGGTAGGGCAAGGGAAAGTATAATTTTAGAGAAAATGTATTGTCTTTCGGGATTTCCAATCGAGCGTTAACGAATGGTATTCACCCGCATCGGTGGTACCGCGGGTCAAAGCGTTAAACTGGTATTGAACTAGATCGCTGGTGACGTTGAGGTTCAAATCTTGTCAGGGCGCACTGGCATGAGGGAGAGAGTTTGTTTTACGCATGTAATCACCCCCTTCCCCCCATCTCGCTGCATTCTGCAGCTGTCACTCTTGGCAGGGTGTTATTTTTGACTGCTGAAGATAAATATTATGGTGAGCTTTTGTTAATGTTGGCTACCATTCATTTGTTTTTATTTGCTCTGAAACTTTTTCCTTAAGGAGTGAAATGTTCCAGGGGCCAAGCTACCAATGGTTCATAATTTGCTAATGTTGGATGGTAGTATTTTTGTTGGAAGGACGATAGGAAGGCCTTTTTTCTTATGCCAGAATCTTATTATATTTTGGCCCTAATGGATCAGTCGTGGTATT
>CABFWB010000488.1:8874-20148 GCA_902151455.1 Timema bartmani | reverse complement strand
CTAACCATTAGAATATAATCTATTCTATGTATAGAAAATAGCACCCCGCCCCTCCACCCTCTGAATAATTAATATTAGAAAATCTACAAAACTGGAAATTTAACACAGTAAATCCGAGTCATATGTGTTTTTCATACTCTTATTTTTACATTAACTCTAGTTGTAATAATAATGAATATAATAGTAATAGTTAACACAAAAATAGTTAGTTAGGCCTACATGACACATTTATTAACTATGAAAAGTTCATATTTATTCATTTAGATCTAATATTAATGAGATAAGTGAAACCTCTTCATTTTTCCCACTTTTTGAAGTTCAGGTTGAAGGCTGGACACTTTGGCACGAAAATTCGAATGCATGAAGTATATTTTTATACTTGTTTTTCATGTAGCACAGTGCTGAAAAAGCTTGTTCACACCGGTAAGTTGTACATAAAGACAGCAAATGTTTCAATGTTTTGTTCAGATAGTTGATTTTGATCATCTTGATAAACTGATAACCAGAATTCAATGATTTTTCACTGTGATGAACAGATTTGAAAACACCATTGCTTGCTAAGTCATCAAGCTGGTCCTCCTCGTCTTAGCCAAGATTAGAAACATCTTCAATTTTGCAATCAAATGGGTTTCTTATCCAGGCAGTATTGTTGAAATCGTTGGTTTCAACAAGAAAATAGTATCTCATTGTGGTTGCTAAGATCCCCAGATGCTCGGATATTTCTTGTTTCACTTGCTCTGATATTTTTTCTGGAGTAGATTCCAAAAATTCTTTCAGAGTTGGGAAGTTTGTAAAAGAGTATTTCTCCTAACGTTTTGACCAAATTTGAAACTTCTTGATAATGGCATTTATCTTGTCTTCAACACGAAAAATGTCCACACGATGACCTTGTAAACTCATATTAAGAACATTCAAATATTCAAACACATCTGCCAAATTATTATTATTATTTTAACTTTTTATTTTGTTAAATTTTGGCGGTTGTCGCGGACCCCCTAGGAACAGCTCGTGGACCCCCGGGAGTCTGCGGACCACCTTTTAGGAACCACTGATTTAGGTTACAGGGTTTTAGGAAGTATTACTCTGCTTTGATTTTAGTAGGAAGCATGTTCTTGAAGGAATTATTTCGTACTAGTATCCTACTGTATAGTATGTAATATTTTTGTCAGGACAAACAGCCTTCTAGAACAGTAGTAGAAAGTCTCTTCTGGAAGGTCTTTTATCCTACCAAAATACTACTATACGGTAGGAATCTGGTAAGAAATAGGGCCATCCCTGGCCAATACACCACGGAAACGGATAGTTATTTTGTATATTGAAATCTATAGGAGTAAAAATAAATGATAAATTCTGCCTTTCTCATCCCTAGCTCCTTAGTGTAAATATATTCCCAACGTGCAGTAAAAATTCTGTGGATTGGAAAAAAAAAATGGTAAAACCTATTAATTTCCTTAAATAATTCCGTAACTCCTTTTAAACGAACCGAAAAGATCTTTTATAATAAGTCTTATGGAAAGATACAATCAAGTTTCGAATTAACAGTAGGTATATATATTTTTTTTTTCTTTTAACAATTTATTTGATTTATCATTAATTTGGTCACATTTGGGTCGATGTGCCTCTACACATTATTATTATTATTAATAATAATAATAATAATAATAATAATAATAATAATAATTTTGAAACAAAGCTCATTCAATGCAACACAATATAAACCAAGATACGGCGTTTCAAGGTGAGATGAAAGTTAGTGCTAGTTAAGGTCTGTATTTTTATCACTTTCATAACAAAACGTTTTTAGCCAAAATATAATTATAATAATTGCTATATTAGATACATTTAGCTTAATTTTTTAAAAGTTATTGAATATTTGTCATAAACATCGCGTGATTCGATTATGACTTTTTTTCATCGTTTTAATAGTTTCTCATCAAATGCCCTTGGCAGATACTATTTAAAAACGGTTGAGATTACTTTGCCTATATGTAGCAAATTAAACTAAATGTATATATTGGGAGCAATATTTGATTTATTTTGGCTAAAAAGGTACTTTAATTACTAACACTCCCAAAATCCTAACCTTAACTTCTAGGTCCGACACTTTAAATCGGTCTCTAGCGCACCTGACTACTGAGCTAAGAATCTCGAGTTCGATTCCCAGCCTTGCAGCATCAGAACTTCCCCTTCCACAGTGATAATCAACACCCAGTCCCTTTTGCTGTTAATTTATGTTCTAAAATTAAGTTATTTTGGAAGTCGTGTGCAGAGACTAAGAACGAGCACATTAAATATCCCAAATATAAAAAAATATATCCTTTTGTGTCAAAGTCGGGTGTAGTAGATTAACAATAGTTTTCAATGCAAACTACCCGCAATGACGATGAAAGCGAATTATTAAATTCGACACATTTAATACCTCTTTGCTGTTGTTTGATCTTCTCAAGGCCACTTCCCAGGTCCATGGAATGGTAGTATCGTTTGTTTCATGTAACGTTTGTTTGAGGTTCAAAATTGCCTTCAACACATGCATAATATACACTCTATTACTCAGTTTCACGGCACATTCACATACATATACATACACAGCCGTAACGTTTTGATCAGTGTACATATATTTTTTGGCCGTGAAATTGAATAATTGAGTGTATATTATGCATTACAGCCGTAACTTTTTGATATATATAAAGACCACCTTGTGGCGATGATGTATTTGTGACCTTCTTACACTCGAAAATAAGCCAAATCCAGAAAACATCGGCACTTACAGTCCAATTTTCATAGAAAGGGCCCTATAAAAATACAAACATATTTTACTGCGGTCAACATTGATAACATCTAACTATCTAATTAGTTGTATTTGACCGCCTCTGTGGTCTAGTAGTCATGGCTACAGATCCAGAGGCTCTTGGTTCGATCCCTAGAGCTTCTAGATTTTTCTTCGGAGTAGTGGGTTTGGAACGGGGTCAACTCTCTAGTCTCGTGAAGACACTTGAGGAACTACTTGGATAAAGAAGTGGCGGCTCCGGTCCAGCAAACTGAGATTAACGGCCGGAGGGTTCGTTGTGCTGACCATATGACACCCTCTCCGCAAATGTTGGCACTATCTTCGCCAACATGCGGCCACTAGGTTGGTATATCTCGCTTGCGGACTGAGGCCATGGAGTTCTGTTTTTTGTAATTAATGTTATTTAATTGGTATTGGACCCAATTCGGTGGCCGCGTGCTCTAACGCGCCACTCTCGTTTTGGACTAGACTGCTGAAGATGGGGAGATCGAGGTTCAATCCCGGTCGGTTGCACTGACGGGGTTTATCCTAAATGGTTTTCCACTCTCCTTCCACGCAAATGTGGGTGCACCTTTCAATTAAACCTTTCCAATCCCTAAACCATTAGTGTAATTAGTACGTATGCGTATAAACCGAACGGGTAGTAAGACGCGGTGCTAACCAAATTGGTATTGCTAATGTCTTATCAAAAGTGACGGCTTCAGGTCACATGACTTGACTATGAAGACGTGAGAGCAGTTCTAGTAACTTTCCTACCTGTCAGAAAAGGCCCTATCTAAGAACTTTGGAATGTCAGCCGGCTCTCGATGTGTGTGATCCCCGAGTTATGTCCGCTGCGGGCGATGCAGGTGTTACCCGAGAACTCCAGTGAGACGGGTTCGACCGACAGGGCTGCCAACACCGCCTCCCGATAATCCCGTTGTGATTAATCGAGGAAACTGTTGGTGGAAAGATGCTGATCACAAGCGTGTTGGTGAACTCCGGATGACTTATACAGTGCGAATGTTAAACATCCATATCGATCCGGGACCCAAACCGGAAGCTCAGCGCTCTCGACCTTCGGCCGGCGTGCCTGAATATGTAATTAAAAACCTTGTGTGTGGCATTCATCGTGATCTGTGAGGTCCTGCTGGCGCCTGAGGTAGACGCTCGGTAAAAAGCCACTAAACGCCAATTTATTGTCCTATTACTGGTATTTTCTTTCACATGATAAAAATATGACACGCTAGTACTATATCACCTCTGACAAGACTTGTACCCTATGCATGACTTATTTGGTGCTGACTGACAGTTCACAGCTGACAGTTGACGGCTTTGAAACGTTACCAGACCAAATTATTTAATCCCTACGTTGAACCATATGATCTACAAAAAACATGTGTTTAACAGCTGTAACTTCTGACAGTCAAAATTTAGGTATTTACCTAAATGTTGAGTGTCAGAAGTCAACTGTGAGCTGTCAGTCAGCACCAAATAAGTCGTGGAGCTACTGTATTAATCACAACTTGTGAATGTGAGGAATGCCAGGTCTTTACCGTGGTTCGGATTCCACGTTAAACTGTAGGTCCTCCACTTCATCTCACAATCACCCTACACATTAGCGTAAGTGCGTATAACCCGAACGGGTAGTAAGACGCGGTGCTAATAATAATAATAATAATAATAATAATAATAATAATAATAATAATAATAATAATAATAATATTGGCCGAAAATAACTAATGTCAACCTATCAACCTATTCGGAAATAATTATTATTTTCTTAGTATTACTATATTACATACATACTACATAACCTACATACATACACATACACATTACATTACATTACATTATATTACATTATATACTTAATCATGCTATTCCCTTACGGGGTAGGCAAGACACTGTGCATATCGCTCATTAAACAACTCCGTACTTAGTCCATCCTCACAAACTTAATCAATACTTATTTCCTAATAGGTTAACATTAGGTCATAATATTAACTTATTCGGAAATAAGTATTGATTATGGTACTTTCAGCCAAAGTTTGCCTTAGGCTATACCCTGATTTTGGTTGGCAGAACATTTTAGACAATTCAAACAAATTTCTTTGCGGCCAACATTGATGACATTCAATTAAATTTTGTTTTGAATTATTTTATAGGTATTGATAATATCTATCAATAATGACAGCTGTAGATCTCACATTACTTGATCAATGAATATATTAACATTGTTTTATTTAGTAGTAACTTTAGTAATTTCTGCTGTTCTTCCTACCAAAATCATACTATAGCTGTCACCACCATTTATAGTCTATCATAGTTTGTAACAACATTTTCAAAAATCGGCTCAATACATTTTCTAGAAAAAACTATTATATATATAGACATATGTATGTATATACATAGACTATATATATATATATATAGTCATGTTTAACACTCGCCAGACACCCAATTTGAATAATAAAATGTCAGAGCTAGTTTTGAAATATTTCTAATTTTTGGAAATTAGTACAGTCGCCTGCCCTTAATTCGGGGCTACAATTAAAATTTAAATGAAAAATCGAATGTATGACCATAAACATCTAAATATCGAGCTTGAACGAAATCTACCAAACCCTTTTCGGCTTCAGCCCCAGGGACGGATCGTGACAGCAATTGTAAAACCCACTTATTTGGAATCGGAATCACACACAACTTCAAATATTCATCACAATATTTAAGTCGATGAATTTCACAATTAAAATACTTTCTCTAACTGAGAAGTAGAAACAAATATAACACTTGCTGTATAAATTGTTTGGACTTGGACAGTAGTTCCAAGTACAAACCTTCACGTGATAACGAGGTGATCCCGTTCTTTGGTTGAGTGCTTGGATACAGTCCATTCGCCATAGGAGTGGTGGTAACTGACAGCTAGCAAAAGCTACCAGATCTACTCGCACGTATCCATTCGTCAAACCATATGATCTGCAAGATCGTGTATGTTGATTTGTTGTGACTTTTTACAGTTCAAACTTTCACAACAAATAATTAATTAGTTTTTAATTGTGTTTTTCTCCAAACAGTTGCTGACAGCTATCAATTACCGCCACTCCTATGGCGTATGGACTTTAGGTAAATCATAAGTCCCATGGACACTGGTTTGTTTCACAAGAGGCCCATGCCGGTGGGCACGCTGACGAAGGCGCCAGTCTCTTGTAATAAATAGCCAACATTACACCGGTGATGACATTTTGTTACGAATCCAGAATGGTGGGTCCTGAAGTTTTTTTTCCTTTAATGGTTTTCCAATTTCCTTCCGCTCGAGTGCGGGTACACGTCTGCTAAATTCTACCTTCATCATCCCTAACCTATGAATGTACAGTAGATATGCTGGTAGACTAGATAGATAGTGAAACGCGGAGCATACAGATAACAATAGGTGTCTATACATTTATTTGTTTTTTCATTCTACTACCCATATAGCTGCTGCTGGTGACCTGGCGGTCTAGGGGTAAGGTGTCGGACTTCTGTGCTGGAGGTCCGGGGTTCAATCCTCAGTCATGCCAAAGATTTATCTGGCCCTTCCTTCACCTCTGACAAGACGTGTATTAATCACAGCTTGTGAATGTGTGGAATACCAGACCTCCACCGTGGTTCGGATCCCACGTTGAACTGTAGGTCCTCCATTTCATCTCACAATCACACTACCATTACACATTAGCGTGAGTGCGTATAACCCGAACGGGTAGTAAGACGCGGTGCTAATAATAACATATATCTGCTTGGGAGTGTTGATGGGACATTTGGTGGCAAATGTTGTTTGCTAAGGTTAAGTATTTTTCCTTAGTATCCACATCGACGGCGGTGAACACGCGAACTAAAACGTCGGTCTCGTTTGGTCTGGTATGCCGGTGGCGGAAAGTTCTAGTCTAGAATCCCGAACGGATGTACTGAGTAGTTTTTCTTCTTCTCCTCTTGGTTTCTTACTCCCCTTCCACATAAATGTGGTTACAAATCCTCTAAATTCTACTTTACTCATTCCCACCCCATTTATGTAGATATCTATGACGGGCAGTTAAAGCGCGATGGACATAAACAAAAAGCTATCTTAATTAATTTGTGTTTGACTATATTTATTATCACCGCGTCTTACTACCTGTTTAGTTTATACACATTCTAATGGAGTAGGGATGAGGGAGTATTTTAGAGGTAATCTACACACATTTGCATGAAAGGAGAGTGGGAAACCATTTAGGAACAACCACTCTCAGTAGACCTGACCAGGACTCGAACCCAGATCTCCGCGGTGCCAGCAAGCCAGTCTTAACAAGATAGTGACGCATTAGACCATTCGGGTACTCAAGCGGATTTTTTAAATCTCCGCGTAGTACTATTCTTTAGGGTTATACGCCATTCAGTGGTTATTAATTATTTCAGCTCCATTGGTGTCGCTTGGTCGGTTGCTGCCGAACGCTGCCCTATCGTGTCGTGCTGATTCATTGGTACGGGGTAGTCAGTCGGCCCCGGTAAGACGTTGTAATATCTGCCCTCGTCGTTCACATTACCGATCAACCTGCGCGGTATTTGTGCCGGTGACATTTCATTTCATTGTCTGCTGACCTCCACGCCTTCCATTGTTCTGCCACTTGGGAGGTGCCACCTTATCACAAGGGTGGGTCTCAGTCTCAGTCAATACAACCTTTGGGAAAAAAAAATCCCGTTCGCGCCCCACTTTTTATGTCTACTCGTAATCTCAATGAATCGTAATTCGGTATTGGTGCTCAAGGCGACAAATTAGATGTCCGTCGAACCACCAACGACACATTGCGTTGTTTTCTTTTGTATTTTTACGAGTACTATGGTCATATGACCGCTTGCAGTAATTGTGTTGATTATATGGCTGTCGATCGAGCCACCTACACATCACGTTGTTAGTTACACATACTATAGTCACATCACTACGTGTTCTAATTGTGTTGATTATATGGCTGTCGATCGAGCCACCTACACATCACGTTGTTTGTTACAAATACTATAGTCACATCACTACGTGTTCTAATTGTGTTGATTACTAGCTGTCGATTAAGCCACCGACACATTACGTTGTTTGTTACAAATACTATAGTCACATCACTACGTGTTCTAATTGTGTTGATTACTAGCTGTCGATTAAGCCACCGACACATTACGTTGTTTGTTAGTTACAAATATTACACACTTCACTACGTGCTTTGGATTTTATTAAGATTTTTTCTTTCCCTAGTTGGGACTTCTTCCCTCAATTTTCACTAATTTGTTTATTTATCCTTCTTTTTATAAATTTCTGTAATTAAAAATGATTAAATATGATGACATATATGTGCTTATTAGTGTACATTAATTACATTCTCACCTTTTTTTGAGAGGGGAAAGATTTTTATTTTCCCATCCTCTCACTTAATGGGTGTTTAGTGAGGATCATTTAAGACTTCTAGCTGAAGGGTGGACATGAGAAGGATAGTTTGGATGAATTGTACCCCTATTAGAAGGTAAGACGATTTAAAATCCACACTGATAAATCGCGTATGGAAAACTACATCTTAGTACACCCACCCGAGCTTTGAACCTCGAACTTCCCGTCTTCGACATTCCGATTTATTGCGAAACGCACACCTTAGGCTGCGTGACAACTGGTTCGGGTAACATATCGATAAAATTAAATGTTCACCCCGCCTTAGCAACACATAATACACTTTTCCCGCAGAAACTAAATTTACAAGGACCCCAACTCCTAATGTGTTCACACACGTATCCCAAGCCATATTATTAATATATAGGTAACCGGTAGATATAAAAACTTTACAATTATAATTTAAGATTATTGAATCTCAGGGGAATACTTTGATTATAATATTGAATAATAACAGGTCTTGTCTACAACAGACCCGGCTTTAGCGATGGATTCAACCATCAAGCGCTGTAGGCCTAATCGAGACTAATTGACAAATGTGAATAGGAATCTATTATTGTTTTATTATAACTCGTTTGAAAATTTTTCCTGATATTAACGTTCATAGGAAAAATTAAATTGATGCGAAACGTTAAGATTTGGGGTTTTTAGATTGCAGTCGTCCCATTCAAATAGTTAGAAGATTTAATAGCAGGACGAGCAAGTTTACTGAACATCTTCGCTCTCGCCACCTGTAATCGGATCAGAAGTCCCGTAGACTTGTTTCCAAACACCTTGGTCCTCGCGGAGAACGGTAAGCGGTGTTTGTCGTCGATGGTGCCGGTCGTGCCGTGGCGGTTGGTGATTCAGTACCTGGTTCCTCTGACCTTGACAACCAACATGACGCGGCGCGTCCTACCCAGGCCGTGTAACCTACATCGCCGTCGTTCCTTGGAAACAACAGTTAGTTCTCACAGTAGCTCTACGCCGGTCTTCCTTCTCACTCCGCTGCAGCAACCAACGTTTCGACTCAGCGGGAAGGGGACACGCTTTGGTTACCCTGCCTGTTTATGCAGCTTTTTTTAAAGAGAGGGCGGGAAAAATATCTATTGATCCTAAATACGAGATGGATAAAGTTCCAATAATTTTTTTTCCTGAAAATTTTACTGCAATTTAAATGAAACTAGTACGAAATTGAGATATCCAAAGTCTTAAAAGTTTTCTTTTAGATTTAATTTGTCCTGAAAACATGCCTGGTGCCATACATTTTGGGGCCCGATACACTAATGTTTTATACACCTTTCCCCCCTCTCAAGATAGGTACAGAGCTGCAATTAAGAAAATAACAAAAAACTTAAAAAAATATACAAATTATTATTATTCGTGTATCGATCGTGTTCGTCAAAATTTTTATCAACACTAAAATATGAACGTGAACTACACAATGCCTATCGCGAATTATTATCAGAGCTACACAGATAAATCGCACATATTTCCTTGTTCGTACAAAAAATGCTGTTCGGCGGGCGCTGAAGTTTCGAGTTATAAGAGTGGGGCCCATCTCCTCAGGAGCAGGTGTTTCCCCCCTCCCCTCCGTGTCAACGGGCTTTTTTTTTTTTTTAAGACGTCAACACCAGGAGCATCGAATGCGTTACAATAAAGCAATAACAGCGTTTGAAGTTCTCTCCTCATACCAGATATGTTAAGAGATGGGAGATCAAGAAACTCGAGAAAATGTTTTTTTTTTGCAGGTTGTAGGTCTATAGCATTTATTTTTTTTGCCAAAATAAATAAATATATCTTCAGTAGAAACATAAAGTTTAATTTTTCTTCACGTGGTGATATAAATAGTTCTTGAACATCTGTCATGAGCAAATCCCGGATTTTGATGAAATTTCATCTTTTTATTGTTTCATCACAGACAATGCTCATAAGTACATAAACTTTGTTCATAATCCCCTTGTAGAAATGTGTATTTTATAGGTCATTTTGGTGCCCTGGTGGTCTAGGGTTAAGGTGTCGGACTTATGAGGTAGGGATCAATGGTAGGGGGTCCGGGGTTCAATCCTCGGTCCCGGCACAGATTTATCTGATGTCAAATCTTTCCTTCGCCTCTGAAAAGACGTGTATTAATCACAACTTGTGAATGTGTGGAATGCCAGGCCTCCATCGTGGTTCGGATCCCACGTTATACTGTAGCTCCTCCATTTCATCTCACAATCACCCTACCATTACACATTAGCGTAAGTGTGTATAACCCGAACGGGTAGTAACATGTGGTGCTAATAGTACTACTACTACTACTAATAATAATAGTCATTTTCTGTCATTTTGAAATATAAGTAATATTTTCTAGGTTTGCATAATTTTTTAGTCACTTTTAGTCATTTTTAGTCATTTTTGTGTTACTATGGGGCATGCATGTTGAATAAGTGTATTTTTTTAAAATACTATAGATATTTTCCCGCGCACTTGGAAAACTGATTGAACCGGGATAAAACCAGTTTACTTTTCCCTTTTGGATAAAGGAGGGGATTTTGTAATAAACAGAAAATATTAAAGTAAATACTGGAATATTTGTGAATTTGGGGCATTTTCAAGATTTTAACAGTAATCCTTTGCATAGGATAAAAGTTAACTTAAGAATTTAACACGCCGATTCAAGCATATGCATTATATTCCCTCTTAAATCATTAGGTAACCAACCCATACCACGTATTTCACTATAGAGTTCAAATCATCTTGTTACTTGGTTTTACAACACTCATCTTGATGAAAAATTAAATATTATTTCTTTGTACTTAAATCCAAGTTGTCTAAAAGAAATGGAGACTTATTTTGGACAACCTCGGAAAAATTAAGGGATATTTTAGTAAGAAAATAGTGGTAACTCTCTTTTAACACACACTATTGGAAATAAATGGTACGGCGCACCGCACAGACTTTCTCTCTCTTTCTATAAACTCGTAAGATTTCTGAACGGAATAATGTACATTGTATCATCACCACTCCACATAAGAACACGCATAAAATAATATACAATGATATAGAATCAATGAGAAAAGAGGCGCATCTTTGTCCACCT
>CABFWB010000487.1:257791-291487 GCA_902151455.1 Timema bartmani | reverse complement strand
GTCTTGTCAGAGATGAAGGAAGGGTTTGGCAGTCAGATAAATCTGTGCCGGGACCGAGGATTGAACCCTGGACCCCCAGTACAGAGTCCTACACCTTACCCATAGACCGCCAGGTCACCGTGCTTCGGTATTCACGTGGATTAAAGCTTCACGGTCATAATAGAGGGAATTGCCGGTGACAAAGAGACTAAGGTTCGAGTCTCGGTTTGATAAATTAAGGATCGTTTTCCATATGTGAAATATCACTGGCGTTTTCACACCCCATTCCAAGCTTGATGTGGTTACACTTATTCTAAAATAACTATTCCCATATTTAAGGTGGGAATGTAAGGGGCACGAAAAAATGGCAGTGTTTCTACAGTTTTTATAGTAAAACTTTTTTTGGTCGAAAGAAATAAAATATGGCTTCAATAAAAACATATACTTTAATTTTCATCATTTGGTGATATCAACAGTTCTTGAATATCTGTCAAGGCTGTCCTGGAATTTAATGATTGTTTCTCATCTAATGCCGCTATATTTATGACATATAATTCAAGAACTGTTGATATCACCATTTAAAGAAAATTAAACTCTATGTTTATACATAAGCAATATTTTATGTATTTATAAAAAAAGTTTTGCAATAAAAACTGAAAAAACACTGTCCTTCAGTTGAGTTTCCAAACGCATATACATGAAGGTTTAGTGGGAAAACATTTAAGATAAATCTGCTAAGTACACTTTACCGGGATTAGAGTCCTGACCTCTCTGTTACTTGTAAACCAAACTGGGTGAAATTGGTGCCTTTATCCACATGTGGGTGTAATATTAGTACTATTTAACAAATGGTGGGGAAAAAACTTAAATCTAGATGTTAAAATACTTTATAAGCATCTGTATCAACTGATTGTAGCTAAATACACATTTAAATTAAAAATCACATCGGTGGGCAGATAGTCTCAGTGTCAAGCTTATTTAATCTTGTTTACCGGTGCCTGGAGGTCAAGGGTTCAGTCCCCGCCGAGTTTTCTGAGGGTGGTTTTTAATAAATGTTTTCTCACAATCCATTCACACAAGCGTGGATACATTTCTTCTAAATTCTACCTGCCTTGTAAATATCACTTAAGCATAGTTAATGTATATTTGTACAAACCAAAGGGGTAATGAATGCGGCGAAAGAATAAAAGTTTATGTAACTATTTTTTCTAACGCACCTTGGACCCATCATGTAGATAATCCGATAAAGGAGAGTAAAGAAGAAACATTAAAGAATAAACCCCACCTTCTTCTTTCCCCACCCCATCCCTCCTTTCTCCGGACATTTCGTTGGTAGATTATGTACTTGCTTGGAGACAAACAACGTAAAACCATCCCATGATAAATTGTCCTTTACGCTAATGGAATTGGCCTCTGGCAGGATTGTCCATTCCACATATTATTTATTACGTTTCAGATGCTGGCAAAGTTTGTACGTATTCTCTTAAAGCGGTCCCAGGGAGGAAACACGAAAGGGGCTTCCATCCAAGCGAACCGAAAGTTTAAGCAAACAAACAGAATTACAAATCAGCAAAGTTTATGTTACCACATCACACAATGGAGCATAATTAATATGTACTTTTGAACTTTGAAAGATCCAAATTCTCCTTCCCCCACAATTTTTTTTTTAGGAAATACAAGAAATTATAATGATAAAAAAATATGTAGGAGTCGGCCACCACCATCTTAATGAGTTTAATAATGGGAATTGTTTGAACAAGGCGTTGGATATATACATAGAATTTCTCTCCGTTACAACCGAAATTTCCCTCTTGAACGTTCAAACAGGTTCCTAGGATGTTTGAATTTTATCAAATATGTAAATTACGCCCATTTACTCACCCCACCCATTTTCATTCTCCCTTCTCATTCATTTCCTAACCCGAGAGTAAAGTTTTTTCATAATCGAAAACTCCCTTATTTCCCTTATACCCCCCCAACCCCAACTTCCACCTCTCGCTCTCCGTTTTACGATTCAATGTTTTACGTCGGCCATAGTTTGAAACGGAGCACGGCAAGTCTAAACTCCTCTCAGTTCTACCAACTGTTACATAATGGCACATTGTGAGGAAAACAAAAGTGGACAGAGAAGTCCTCTCCAAACTAGAGCCATGTTTCTCTTCCGCATTGTGGGACGTCCATTATTCAACTCCTGGTTAGCACGAATAGAGTGCACCTAATCGAGAGGGTGCTATTTTCACTTGTGGTAAGTCGTTAGCATTAAGGAAATTGGCTAGCCTTTCGTTTTGGTGGATATATTGACATAATATAATGTTACTCTGTGTTTTAGCTTAAAGAATCATTTATTTAAACCTCCATGCATTCCTTCTATTACAATGTATTTGTACTATTTGCAGCATAAAACCACAAACGACTCGCTGGTGCCTTGGGATATCAATGATAGCTTTTAGTAGTCGATGATATTCACACGTACATTACAGGCTCTGCCTTCAAATATGAGTGAAGAATGACCCTGAGAACGGGACAGTCCTTGGATGGTTCAGTGGCGTGCTAAGACAAAGGTCCCGAGTTAAATTTCCATGTCCAGGTGTCATTTTTGAATAGATTCTAAAATGGCTCAGTTACGGCTAATTTCCATAATTATAATCATTCATCCCTCAAGCTTCGCATTTTATATATTCTTAATTGTCTAGCGATGCTTTCTCCAATATTAATTAATTAGGTGAAAAAAACGACACCTGGAGGACACGAGAATCGAAACCGAAACCTTTGCCTTAGCGCTCTAATACTCTACCACTGAGTTATCCAGAAATTGTCCCATGCTTAGGGTCATTATTCACTCATAGTTTAAGGCAGAGTCTATTATGGGCGTGTTGGTTCATCGGCTACGTGAATCTCTCAGTGTCACAACCATCGGTGACTAGGGGGTCTGCCTTTATATTGCCGCTCGTACAATACATAATTGATAATTTTGGTTAGAGATAAAGCCGTCTTTGGGTACATATTTAAATTAAATTAAATTAAATTAAATTTTGTTAAAAAATGACACCTGGACACGGGAATCGAGCCCGGGACGACTTTGGTTTTAGTGCACCAACGCAGAATCCACACATCCATCACAGACCTTGCCTTATACTAAGTAAGTGAAGAATGATCCTGAACACGGGAGGATTCCTGAATAGCTCAAGGGTCTGGCATTGGTGCGCGTCCAGGTGTAATTTCTCAACTCTCGTGTTAGACTAGACTGCCGATGACGGGGAGATCGAGGTTTGAATCTCGGTTGGGTGTATTGAGGTTTTTTTCCAAAATAGTTTTCCAGTAGTAAACTAGTTCCTCCACGCAAATTATGGTGCACCTCATCTGAATATAACCTTCTTAATTCATAGAATATAACCTTCTTAATTCATAAAACCATTAGTGTAATTAGTACATAAGCGTATAACTCAAACGGGTAGTAAGATGCGGCTCTAAAACAAACTTAGTGATGACGGAGATGTCGAGGTTTTAATCTCGGTCGGGAAAATAATTTTCCATTCTCCTTCACACAAATACGGGTACACTTCCTACACATTAAAACTTTCTCATCCCCTACACATTAGCGTAATTAATATACAAGCGTATAACCTTAACGGTCAGAAAGAGTCATTTGCTAGATAAAACCTAGCAGTGTGTTTAGCACCACATAAGGCCAGAAAGAATCGTTATGAGAAATATATAAACTAGAAAGCGAATATAGCACAAAGAATGTATGATAAAATAAGCTAGAAGGCATAAATGATAACAAAAAGGATGTAAAAATCGATTTGTGTCGGTCATCAGAACAGTTGGTGAATGCTTTTAGTCAGGTAAAAGGTTTCGTTTTAAAAATAATGGTCAGGTTATTTAGCTTGGTTATGTTTCGTAATGCTTCGTATGATGAATTGAAGAAGCAAAAATACTTCTGATATCGGGGAAAGATAAGAGTGTGACAACTACTCTCGTAATAATAATAGCATGTCTATGCTACTTCAGCTTGTAGTTCAGTTTGTGGAAAGATCAGCCACTACTAAGGAACAGTTTCCGGGGGGATGTCCGAATGTAGGCCTACGGATCGTACATTCTTTTCGTGGAGGCTCTTTCCGTGTCCCAATGAGGTAAGAGGACGATGAGAGTGACTATTAACTTGTGAAGACAATGAAGATCTTAACCTAACTTAAGTCTAACTAAACAAACCCTGGTTCTTTCCGTGTCCCAATGAGGTAAGAGGACGATGAGAGTGACTATTAACTTGTGAAGACAATGAAGATCTTAACGTAACTTAAGTCTAACTAAACAAACCCTGGTGGACATGGGAATTATTTTACTTCCGAGAAAAACTCTTCACGACCTGAGGTGAATCCAACAAGGGCTTTATGCCTGGGTACAGGAGTTCTGACCGCTACACCACGAGGCCGGTTAGCTACTCATTTGTGAGGAAATCTACCTTCCCCATAGTGCAAAGCTGATATAGCAAGATAACTTAATTGCTTTGATAACTTAATTCATTTTTTTATTCTTATTTTTTTTAATACCGCGTCATACCACCGGTTTAGTTCACATGCATTTTCTCTTCTTCTTCTTCTTATTATTATTATCAGCACCGCGTCTTACTACCCGTTCGGGTTATACGCACTTACGCTAATGTGTAATGATACGGTGATTGGGAGATGAAATGAAGGACCTACAGTTTAACGTGGAATCCGAACCACGGTGGAGGCCTGGCATTCCTCACATTCACAAGTTGTGATTAATACACGTCTTATCAGAGGTGAAGGAAGGGTTTGGCAATCAGGTAAATCTGTGCCGGGACCGAGGATTGAACCCCGGACCCTCAGCACAGAAGTCTGACACCTTACCCCTAGACCACCAGGTCACCTTTGATGATAAAGTTTTGGTTGTTGTCACGTAACACTACTTTTAATTTCCAAACAATGTACTAAGAACATTAATTAATGATTAGTATACTCCATTCACGGTAGGAATTTCTCTCTGAAAGGTCTTTTTTCCTACCAATATCCTACTATATAATAGCTTTCTGTTAGGGAAAAAGGCCTTTCAGAAAACAATTCCTACGGTGAACAGACTTTAGATATCATATTCATTTCAGTAAACGAACAGTATAAGGCGTTGTTCTTGTGTTGGACTGGCTTACTGATGAAGGGGAGAAATTTGAGTTCGAATCCCGGTTTGGTCTACTGAGAGTGGTTTTTCCTAAATGGTTTTCTACGCTCCTTCCACGCAAATGCAGGTAGGTTACCTCTAAAATGCTTCCTTCTTCATCCCTACCCCATTGGAGTAAAATTATCATATATTCTTATAACTATAACAGGTAGTAGGATGCGGCGATATTTCAAATCTTACTAATATTATAAATGCGAAAGTTTGTGTGTTTGGATGTTTGTTACTCAATCACGTTAAAACTGCTAAATGGATTCGAATGAAAATTGGTACGTTGGTATAGTATGTTCTACAATAGCATATAGGACTATTCCCAACCTTTGATTTTACATTTATTTTACAATAGTAATGTTTAAACTTTTCGTATATAAGAGATATAAGAGATAAGAGATATATTGTGATTTTAATTTTACGAGCAAATATGAATGTGACTATAGTTAAAATGTTAAAGTAAATATAGCATAATACGGAAATATTATTTACAGCGAGAGCTGAGAAAAACGCATAGATATTTGAAAAAAATAAAGTTTAATTTATGACCAAAACAGTTTAGTTAAAAATTTAAAGATTTTATCAATTATTGCGGGCGAAGCCGCCACGGGTAAAAGCTAGTATGTTCATAATTTAATGAAGTTTTCTTCTTCCTTCGAAATTTTTCGCAAGTGTGGTTGTCTAATTCTACGCCAAAAAGAGTTTACCTTCCTTCAACTTCTACATTATAAAGCTTCTCACATACCTACAAATTACTATAAGTTTTTCATCCTTCCTAATAATTGGACATTGAATACAGTCAAATTAACTTATATAGGAAATTCGTATTTTCATACAAAGTTTAAAAAAACTCTGTTTAAAGCAGTTTTTAAAAAAAACTTATAATTATTACTATAGGGCCTACTTAGTTTTTTTTAGTAAAACTGCCACGCAGAATACAGCTCTCAATAAATTATACCTAAAAGGCAACCATTCCAAACAAAACCTCCCATCCCATTAAGTGAACGTGTTAGGACCATACTCTCTCCTCCACCTAGATATTTATATCATTCCCCACACCCTTATCCCCTCCAAACCATCTAAAACAATACATCAGTGCACTCATTTGTACCTCACAACTACACACCATTTTACCAACAACAACACAAAACGTCAAGCGTGTTTGTTGCAGTTTCAAAAGGTCCGAGAGTACACAACGGCAAATGTCACAAAGAGCTGTAGGGGGAGACGGGGTGCCTTGCCAATTACAGTTGGATTAATAGCTAGCAGGACGGCTTGTGGAGGGGGGTAGAGGGGTAGGAAAGGTAGAGAAGTAGTGAGGGATGGATATACTTTTTTCCCCTTGGAAAAGAGTTCCGTAGAGTAAGAGGATTGTAATGTTCCCCTTCTACATCAATCCCTAAACTCGTGCAACAGAGTCATTTTCTGGTAACTTTAATCAGGATCTAAACAACACATTTACAAGTCCTTTCAGTAAAAATAAAAGCTCTTTAGTTACTACTCACCCCCTCCCCTCCACTTCTTTTAAACTTATCTTTGAACGTAGGGGATAAAGCTGATGAGGTTATGTAAATAGTTATCTAGGTCCGTCCCGGCTACGATCGGTAATGATCGGGTGGATCATTCAAGGTAAGAGCCGATCAGCGATTAAAGCAAACAAGATTTACCAAACGTTGAGCTCTTTGGATTGAAGGGAGGTATTAACGACCAAAGCTGGTGATTTAAGCTGGCTCTTCGTAACCGAAATAAAGTTGTTAAAAATATTAAGCTTAAAAAAACAGCACGAGGTGTGAAAGGATGAGAAAAGCCACTGATTTTAGACCCACAATTGGTTAACGAAGAATTTATAAAATAAAAAAAAAACACGCCCATTTATATGCACCTCATTTTCTTGAAATGCTTTCAACGAACCATAGCTGTAGAAAAACAAATATTGTACGTGAATACAAGACTAAAATAACCCAAGGTTTGCCAACTAACTTAACCTAGAACAACATTGTCTCGATCTAAATACCCGGCCCAAGCGCTAAGAATTACAGTATCGCCCGCTTCGGTGGTCACGTGGTCTAGCGCTACTCTTGCAGTAGGATAGACTACCGATGACGGGGAGATCGGATCTCGGTCGGGTGTACTGAGGGTGGTTTTCCACCCTCCCTATACGCAAATGCGGGTACACTTTCTATTAATATAACCTTCCTAATCCCTAAAACCATTAGCGTAATTAGTACATAAGCGTATAACGCGAACGGGTAGTAAGACGCGGTGCTAATTAATATATATATAGTATTATGGAAGTAGAACTAGTCTGCATACAGATATTACTCTAAAGCTCCTCTGGGATAAAATTGGAGACTTACTAGGTTTGAGGGTCATTTAGTTTAGTAGACGTATTATGACGTATTCATTCAAAGAAGCACACTAAAGATAGAATGAACACCTTTAAGTGTCCGTCCACCCCATGGATCGCCCATAACCTAGGTAGGTCTCTAACCAGACGTCGCATTTTGTGATCTAGCTCCTTACCCGTCCAGGCTATTCTCATATTTACACTATTGGAGTAACGATGAGGAAGGTAAGATTTAAAGGAAATGTACCTGCATATGTGTGAAGAGAGAGTGGAAAACTACTAAAACACCTCAGTACAATAGACTGACATTCAAACTCTAACCTCTCCGTCATTGTCAAATCATACAAGATGAGACTAACGCCTTTGTCCACGTGCCCACTCGTGTTGGATGTGTATTTAAAGGCGATACGTGTGACCAACTCTAGCTTCTAATGCACAGAAGACAAGCTCGATTATTTTAATCCTATTCCAGTCGACCTTATCCTATCGATGACGGGCCCTGGGACTCAGGATAACCTCGTCAGATGGAGACACGACGACCCGATAAGAGTGGGGTGAGTAGAGAGAGGAAAAAAAGAGAGAAAAAAAGAAGTGTGACATGCAAAATGCATAAGATTCACCTCTTGTCAGGCTGTCACCCTCTCCGGGTTCAACCCTCCCTTACATACTCCCTTCTTCACTCCCCGAAACCCATTTCACCGCACGCAGCGTCTGACAGGAGCCTTATCCAATACGTTGCTTGGAATGCGTGGCCTGACCTCTGAGCCCTTCACAAAAAACTTGACAACTAAGACTACTTCTTAGTTGGTTTTTTTTAAAAGGACGAGACAGAGAAATTCACGGCGTTGTTGCTAGAAGGCAGTGCTGCCATGAATATCTATTACTGCCCGACCTCTTGGTGGAATGGTCGTAGAGGTGAATTATACGTGCAGAAGATCCGATTTCAATCCAAAATGGAGCTTTAAATGATAACTAGCTGTCCCGTTGAAGTGTCAATTTTGGATTGACAACTCTTAGCTTTAGCCTTAAGATGTTTGAATGTCTTAGACCATCAACCATCATATCAAGGCGTAGTTGGCTAACGCGCTAGTTTCGTGTTAGCTAGACTACCGAGGATGGATAGATCTAGGTTAGAAACTATGTCGGGTGAACTGGGGTGGTTTTTCCTAAATGGTTTTCCACTCTCCCACCACGTAAATGCGGGTTCACTTCCTCTAAATTCAACATTACCAATTCCTAGCCCATTAGAGTAATTAGTACTTAAGCGTATAACTCTAACGGGTAGTAAGACGTGGTACTAAATACATTTAAAAAATGTAATCTTCCATTTAAAAAACTAAAATATAAATCGCTTCATTAGGACTATAGGAATATTTACATTAAATCATTAAATTTGGCCTCCCCTATTGAAAATTGGTAATTTTTGGTGTAATAACACTTTTAATAATAATAATAATAATAATAATAATAATAATAATAATAATAATAATAATAATAATACAAAAAGAAAATTAAAAGCTATTTTGTGGAACTCGAGAAATTGCTGTCTAAAGAAACAGTAATTTTTTGGAATTTTTGGCTCCCCCCTTGAATATTTATGATTTTCTTGGATTTTCGGTGCATAAGCTTTAATTTCCTTAAAAAAATATTTGAAAATTGGTTAGATGAATTCCGTAAATCGGTATACATACACGTTTTAATTTATGGATGTTGCTGTATTCGAGTTGACATTTTGCTTGTTTATTTTGTTTTAAGAAAATATTGGCAACCCTATTATTATTTTCTTTTCTTGGCTGAACGTAGTTTCACTGACCGATTTAACTGAGAAGTGAGACCAGTTCTGATAAATAATTGATAACTGGGATACACTACTCACACTTATTAAACACAATTATTATATCAGGTTTGAGCTGTAACACAACTTCATTTAGAAACCCTACAAACATAGCCCTTGAACCTACATATTTAATAATTGGATATTAGGATGAACCCCTACACATTAAATATTTCCTTCAGCACCACTTGGAATAGAACCAAAATCCCCTAGACCTGTGGTTAACCAACCTAACCACTTAAAAACAGGGATCAACTATAATAGAGAAAGGGAATATACATCTGTAAGTGGTGAAAAGGAACAGAGAATGGTGCTAGTGAGAATTATTATTTTTTAAACTCCTTGTTTCATGATTGCTTTTCTGTGAAATTGTATATGCACACATACATTTAATCTGAGCTAACACAATTTCATATTTTAATTTTGGCGTGCTTTGCTATCTGATTTAAAAAAAAAGTGTTTTTTTTTGGAGCCCTACATATTTTCTCATCGTGATGATGAAAGCATATTCCGTAAACAAACAGCTTAGCGTAATTGAAGAGCGAGGCTTAAAGCATATATAGACTTTGAGTGGGAGGAAGACTGAACCCTTTCTTTATGAGAACATATTCGTTTGGAGGAAAAAAAAAAGTTTGTTTTATATTTAAAAAAAATGTTAACGTTGTTGTAACATTTAAAGATTCATTGAATAGTAGAGGCTGAATACGAGTGAGTTATTGTCTTTGACTTAGGAATTAAGTTCGAATCCCCCAGCCGGAAGAACCTGTGGTTTTTAATTTATTCACCTAGAATTTAAAAGTAAAATTAAATTTAAAACCATTCCAACAATAGGATATATATTTTTTTTATTCAAACTTGCACGTAATTGTTTTGGTTATTAATACTTTAGATGGAGGCAGGAGTAAAAAAACACTCAGCTCGGAGATTATTTTTATTTAAATATATATATATATATGTTATTTTAATATAACATTCGATTATATTTTCCCTGTTGTTATTATTAATTCAAATTAAATATGAGTATCGCTTTAAATATGGCTCTGGTTGAATTCTAACTTCATAGAATATTCATTAGCTGCGTTTAGTTGAGAATTATTTGGAATAAATGTAAATCAGAAAATACATTTGTATTAAATAACAATTTCAAACGAATCAGATATAGTTTTATAGGGAGATAAATTGAGAACCACTTTTAAATATTAGAGTGATAACTACTGTGTTTTCATAACATGTCTGGTTGAAGGATATTTAAATCAAATCAGATAAAAGACCAATATAATTTTTTTAAACAGTACTACACATTACTAACACGTTCAACATGAGAATATAAATAATTTAAGGCCCCATCTGTACTTTTCTTTTAAGTTGTTGATTTTAAATATCAGCCCTCTTTTTTGGGTGGGGAGTGGAAGGGGGTGGGGGTGCCACCAGGGTTGGTTGGCTAGACATCCCGAGTCCTCTACTTGCGGTTTTGGATACGTGACCATCTTCTGAGGCTAGGTCACCATGTAGGTGCGGTTACTTCACCCCGATTAAATTATGTGAGATGATGGCGATGATATTGTGGTGCCAGTAGAAATATTAAACCTAGCTTAAACCTATTTAACCAGACCATAGCAATCATAGGAACAATTCCCCTTAGGGAAATATATTTATGGTACCACCGGGAATAAAACCCGGGACCTTTAGATTAGTAGCCAGGCATGCTGATCACTAGACTGACCAAGAGGGCAGGCATCTCCAGACACTGATCATTCATTTCTAACATCTGATAACAACTG
Source organism: Timema bartmani (assembly GCA_902151455.1). Classification (NCBI taxonomy): domain Eukaryota; kingdom Metazoa; phylum Arthropoda; class Insecta; order Phasmatodea; family Timematidae; genus Timema; species Timema bartmani. The sequence continues at coordinate 280,359 of CABFWB010000487.1, read as the reverse complement.
GTTTGAATCTTTTTAAGATAAAGGTTGAGTCTCACGCAATTTATTTAAATCAGAAAGTAAGGTACGATAAATACTTGTAAAATCGAGCCAACAATAGTTAGGATGGTGAGTGTTAAGCTTCAAATTTCAAAGTCGAAGTCTAAGGGCACATCTCATTTAAGTTGACATTGATATCTAAAGTGACTTTCGCATCTTCGGGACATTTTTATATACAGTAGTGAGACAGAATTAAAATATCTAGCTAAATATAATTTTTAATTCCATATATAATCATTTTTAGAACCACTTATAAACAGTAGCTCTTTTAACATCGAGTAAGGGATGAATTACATCTATAAGGTAAGACTATATAAATTTAGATGTCATAATAAAATAACAAAATCTATTTACTTTCTCGCTAACTTACAGGTAGAGAAAGTATTGTGATCGTCAAAAAAAAATTGAACTCGAGATTTTGATTAATCTCGACGTTTCATGACCCCTCGAATCCGAAAACGTAGTTTTTAAATTTCCGTCTGTCTGTCGATCTGTACCTCCAACTAGAGCCTAAACTATTTTACCAATCGGGCTAAAACTTAGTATCTAGGGTTTTCATAGGGTTGCCCCGAGGGATTTTTGGAATTGAATATCCAACCCTAAAATTAAGGTTAGTTTACTGAAAGGCAAATAGAGAAAAAGTCGATTTTCTCAAAATCAGCTCTAACGAGTTTGATAATATATCATTTCTAAACATTTATAAATATTCCAAATAAAATGGCTATTCTCAATATTTAGCAAAATTAATTTAAGGGCTCCAGTCTGATGTGTAAAGTATCATTTTTTATCATATCTCCGAAACTACTTATCATCACAAATATGTAGATCTATTTATAATACAAATATTTTATTCGAAGCATATTTTTATAAAACCAATAACTTTCAAGCTATACGCTAGTATTAATATTTTTTGACTTTTCGAAAACTATGAACCATCCATTCAATGGCTATGACAATTTTTAAGGTAAATTACAGGGATCTTTATTGATCAACGCTCAAATAAAATAATTTTCCCTTTTTTATAAACAAGTCTATTGTATACAGGACAGGAACCTTGCAAAAACAAAGCTGGAAATAACAATATACGAAGCCATGGGCCAGTTTATTTAAAAACATAACAGGTGAAAATATTTATATAAATGAGATAATATTCTGTTCTTAAGCTGAGCATATTCTTTCTTGCTCTCGGGAGGAAACTAAAGACACTCATCATTAACTAATCAAAACAATATAACATGATAAACAACTAAAGTTATAGAATTAGTTCATCTATACATACATACCCTACTTTTTAATACCCTGTAGAATTTGATCTAAAAACATATTGAAAGGTAAACTGACTCCAACTTCTAGTAACAAGAATAGATATACCTGTATCTACTAAACATATTCACTAGTTACGTGCTCCACATTATATATGTTGCATTCAAAAGCTAGCCTGCTACCGGAAACCATGACATTTGTTATAAACAGTCCTGATGGTTCAATGAACTAATCTTAGACAAAAAACTAACACGGGCCTAACTACCTAACCATAGTACATAGCCTCAAATTTATCAAATAACGATCAGTCAAAAAGAAATATATTACTAACCTAAACACACAAAGATTTTATAATATTTAAATTGACAAAAAGTTCTCCAAATTATATAGAAGACATGGATAATTAGCAGAATAGTTAGATAATGAAATTCTTATTAAAACCTAGACTCTATCGCTTATCAAGGTAACATAGCTAAATAAGTCTCTATCATAATGTCCACTTACATTATTGAGTCTTAGTCCCTCTAAAGGCTAATGGCATCAAAGAGTGCCTTAGCTTGCCGAGCACATGCTTATATTCATTTAGATTCAACGGGGGAAAAAGGGGTTGGTATGAATGGTCACACAATGATGTCATTTCTGTCCAATTATCATTTAGATGACCTCATTGGCGTCTGCGCATAACGCCATGATGTCTTGGTCTGGAATTGGGGGGTGACGAGAAGACACTATTGAGAGCCAATCACGTTCCTCAGATCACGCACGCGCTTTATACACTGCCATTCTTCTCGACGATGAAACAACTGGTTGTAGAGTCAGGACGTCAGATAGAGTTTTTTGTTGTGTAAGTGAACCGCGCTGGCCGATGGCGCCCGTCTTCAGGCTCGTATCTAGGCTGCGCCGAGGCAGTAAAACAGGGTGAGTAGGCAAGCGAGCTAAGAGGCGGTGGTGTAGTATGGCCACGGTACAACTAAAGGTGTAGTAGTAGTATAGTGAAGGGCGAAAAGAGAAAAAAATCGATTTTCTCAAAATCTGCTCTAACGATTTTGATTAAAATTCGTATCTAGGCGTTGATTAAGATTATAAATAAAATGAATCTGAGCCGCCTCATGTACAAGGTTATACTGATCTAGGGGGTAATAAAATTGTACAGGTTGTAGGGGATGACAAGACAACTATTTCCACAAAATGAACTCGGGGTCGGCGACAACAAATGGCGTTGTTATGAGACGTAAAAGTTAGTGCTGTATGCACCTGGGGAATGTACAGACAGGCATCCCCACCACTCCCTCCCTTGACACACACGATGGTTTGTCTTAATTTACACCTCACTACACTTGTTATGTGCTGAGGATTGATGATTTGCCCACCCCGTAGGTCCATATATTGCCAACTTTTACATCCCATAGCGTTGCCAACCCCAAGTTCATTACGTAAAGATACTTGTTTTGTCATCCCCCTGCAACTTGAATAATTTTTTACCTAGAGTAGATCTGAATAATCCTATATACTCGAGATTTGGAGGTCACTGAATTCTCCATTTGACCTGAACTGCTTGTTATTTGTGTACTTTGATATTGATTTATTCCAGAGATTAGATTATAACGACCCTAAGTATTCTTCTTCATAGGGAGCTGAGCGTTGGAACTCCTGTCCTGAACGCTCAAGTCTAATATGAGGCTTTATATTCACTCTCATCAAATACTGGCTCGGTCCTCTAAAATGTACTTTTCTCGTCTTCTGCCCTTAGTTTGAAAATTATTCGCTAAAAGTCAGTGCTGGTATGGTACAAACTAAAGGCGGAGGATGTACTCACCAACCACGTGCAAGTATCCGAACTGCGTCTTGGCGGTGACGGTGTTTATCTGGCACATGTAGCGTCCCTTGTCCTCCTCTTGGACGTTAGTTATGTGCAGGAACCACGTCCGATGCTTGTCGTGCGTCACGGAGATCCGAGGGTTCCTCGTGATCACGTGATTGTGGACTGTCAAGATGGCTGACTGCTCGAAGTGCATCCACGCCACCTGCCAGCAGAGAACCATAGGGACACCTGTTAAGTTAATGTTGTCACTGAGATCATACGGTGATCACGTGATTGTGGACTGTCAAGATGGCTGACTGCTCGAAGTGCATCCACGCCACCTGCCAGCAGAGAACCATGGCATAGCTAGAGGGACACCTGTTAAGTTAATGTTGTCACTGAGATCATACGGTGATCACGTGATTGTGGACTGTCAAGATAGCTGACTGCTCAAAGTGTATTTATGCCACCTGCCAGCAGAGAACCATGACATAGCTAGAGGGACACCTGTTAAGTTAATGTTGTCGCTGAGATCATACGGTGATCACGTGATTGTGGACTGTCAAGATGGCTGACTGCTCGAAGTGCATCCACGCCACCTGCCAGCAGAGAACCATAGGGACACCTGTTAAGTTAATGTTGTCACTGAGATCATAAGGTGATCACGTGATTGTGGACTGTCAATATGGCCGACTGCTCGAAGTGTATCCATGCCACCTGCCAGCAGAGAACCATGACATAGCTAGAGGGACACCTGTTAAGTTAATGTTGTCGCTAATATCATAAGGTGATCACGTGATTGTGGACTGTCAAGATAGCTGACTGCTCAAAGTGTATTTATGCCACCTGCCGGCAGAGAACCATGGCATAGCTAGAGGGACACCTGTTAAGTTAATGTTGTCGCTAATATCATAAGATGATCACGTGATTGTGGACTGTCAAGATTGCTGACTGCTCGAAGTGTATTTATACCCCCTTCCAGCAGAGAACCATGGCATAGCTAGAGGGACACCTGTTAAGTTAATGTTGTCACTGAGATCATAAGATGATCACGTGATTGTGGACTGTCAAGATTGCTGACTGCTCGAAGTGTATTTATACCCCCTTCCAGCAGAGAACCATGGCATAGCTAGAGGGACACCTGTTAAGTTAATGTTGTCACTGAGATCATAAGATGATCACGTGATTGTGGACTGTCAAGATTGCTGACTGCTCGAAGTGTATTTATACCCCCTTCCAGCAGAGAACCATGGCATAGCTAGAGGGACACCTGTTAAGTTAATGTTGTCACTGAGATCATAAGATGATCACGTGATTGTGGACTGTCAAGATTGCTGACTGCTCGAAGTGTATTTATACCCCCTTCCAGCAGAGAACCATGGCATAGCTAGAGGGACACCTGTTAAGTTCATGTTGTCACCGAGATCATAAGGTGATCATGTGATTGTGGACTGTCAATATGGCCGACTGCTCGAAGTGTATCCATGCCACCTGCCAGCAGAGAACCATGACATAGCTAGAGGGACACCTGTTAAGTTAATGTTGTCGCTAATATCATAAGGTGATCACGTGATTGTGGACTGTCAAGATAGCTGACTGCTCAAAGTGTATTTATGCCACCTGCCGGCAGAGAACCATGGCATAGCTAGAGGGACACCTGTTAAGTTAATGTTGTCGCTAATATCATAAGGTGATCACGTGATTGTGGACTGTCAAGATGGCTGACTGCTCGAAGTGTATTTATGCTATCTGCCGGCAGAGAACCATGGCATAGCTAGAGGGACACCTGTTAAGTTCAAATTGTCGCCGAGATCATAAGGTGGATCACGTGATTGGGAACTGTCAATATGGCTGATGTGCAACTCTACCACCTGCTGATGGGAAACAACAACAATGTTAAAATGACTCATGTACATTCATTTTATCATTGAAATGCAGTGCCTTACTGAGGGAGTATTGTTTGCGATCAACATCAGTACCAGTTTACTTTATATTTATTATATTGGCATTGAAACTAGCTGTTGAAAGATATAGCTGTATACCACATAACTTATTAATGTATGAAAATGCAGCTTATTTTAGATATCTGGAGGCTTCGTATAGTCCGAGATAGGGATACGCCCGGCATACGTCCTTTTAGGCCTACGTAATAAAATGAACGATATATATTTACTAGGAAACACAACCATCAAACGTAAACATAAATTGTATTACACATTAGCTTGGAAGAAAATGTTCAACAATAGTTTTTTAGTACATTACCCCTGAGTAAATTCCTCAGAAATACAAACATAGAGTTTTGCTAACCACAGTAAACAGTTTTCATAAATAAATTCCAAGCAAAATTTTTCAAACCATCAGAAAAAAAAATCAAAAATATTATATTTGTAAATTTTCTTCAAATTACTTGTATTTGTAAAAATTAAAATATATTTTTATTTAGTATGATTAACAATTCCAAGATATCTGTTTTAAACTAAATCTAACAGGCAATTTTAGAAATAATTCCAATTTTCTAAAATATGTCATAAGTAAGCTACTCTTAATTAAGTTAAGAAACTCAACATGCGATATATTTATCATTAAAAATAGTCCCTATGTATCAATTTTAAACAAAATATTAAAAATTAAATAGCCAAAGCTATTATTTATACTTTTAGTGAGGATTACTCCATCTAGATCTCATGTTCAGAAAATTGAAAAATGACATCTGGACACGGGAATCGAACCCGGGACCTTTGGCTTACTTTGGCGTACTAAGCCAAAGGTCCCGGGTTTTTTAAATTTTTCTTACAATTCTTAATATTTTATTCTGAAAATTGAAAAATGACTCCTGGACACGGGAATCGAACCCGGGACCTTTGGCTTACTTTGGCGTACTAAGCCAAAGGTCCCGGGTTCGATTCCCGTGTCCAGGAGTCATTTTTCAATTTTCAGAATAAAATATTAAGAATTGTAAGAAAAAATTAATTTTTTCAAAAATCAGTCATTAGTAAAAACAATTTAATTATTTAATATATATATACTTACAACTATTTATAATTTAAAAAAACTTAATAAATACCTATATTGAACCAAATCATTATATGTATATAATTTTAAAATATTTCAAATTGTTCGAAAATCCCTTAACTGTAAGGCCTTATCAATTTTTGTAACACTCCATCCAACCATGCTATGATCACATGGATGGGAAACATCCCAAAGTGCATCAATGTTACCTGTCAGCAACGAACGACAGCAAAACCACTGTAGCAGTCGTAAAGTCGTGTTGTCACTGAAGTAGGAGAGCTTCATAGTCATCACGTCATCAAACATAGAAATATTATTTAGCGACAAGCTTGATACCTCGTAAATATACGTACGCTCTTATATATTTTCGACTGGTTAATTTGATTTGTCAGATATTTTTCCATAACTGACAGTTTCAAAAGTTGGCTTCCTTTTTATTCAGGTGGGAAAAACAGTCTCAGACAGTTAAAAGAAGATGCTAAATCAATTTTCATACATCAAGTCGTGCTTTCAGAAGCTTTCATTTTTGATCAGACCCAGATTTAAGCAAGGATGACGGGGCCTAACACCTCAGGGCCTCCACAAAGTGTTGCAATACAAAAAAATACTTCTCTTTCGGTTAATTTTATAAAAATCAATTTCGAATATTTTTGGACAGAAAATTTATCAATAAAATAAAAACTTTTTATTTTCAAACTTTTGACATTATTTTCTGTTCCTATGATTAAAAATAAATGAAATATATGAAATAGAATTTTGGTTTTAAGCAATTCTAATTTATTGTGATGACAATCTTTCCTTATTTAAATTAAATATTTAACATTTTGATTTTAATAGTTTAAATGTTAATGTTCAAACTTTGAAAAGAATAATATTTATATAATGTAGGGGTCTCTAAATATTTACACCCATGTTGCCTTCATAGTTTTAAATCCAGCTTAGCTTTTGATATATAGTATCAATTCCTATGACTAGATACTAACAATCTTAGTCCATGAGCCTAGTGTAAACAAATTGGGTGTTCATTACCAATCGGGGAAGGGAGGCTCATTATGTATTTTGTGATCCTCAAAGTGTATTAATAAGGAAAATGTGTAAGTGCATTGCATAGCTCTCGATCATCTGTGCAATAAACGCAATTTTACAAAATGGCAGTTGATAGCTTTAATGTTTCATTTGAAAGCCCATGGAGACTTTAATAACTAAGATAAAGTGATAATTTTTTTATTATTAAATATATATAGTATAAGCTACAATAGCATACTAATAAAGTTTAGATATATTAAAGAGATTACAAATTATATAGTATCAAAGTCAAAAATTTATTAAAAAAACTTGCTTAAACTTTGTTTTTAATAGCTTATAGGGTGGCCTGGTGGTCTAGGGGTAAGGTGTCAGACTTCTGTGCTGGGAGTCCGGGGTTAAATCCTCGGTCCCGGCCAGATTTATCTGATGGCCAAACCCTTCCTTCACCTCTGACAAGACGTGTATTAATCACAACTTGTGAATGTGAGGAATGCCAGGCCTCTACCGTGGTTCGGATTCCACGTTAAACTGTAGGTCCTCCATTTCATTACATTATCACCCAACCATTACACATTAGCGTAAGTGCGTATAACCCGAACGGATAGTAAGACGCGGTGCTAATAATAATAATAATAGTAATAATAATAATAGCTTATAGATTGTGTACGAGTGATTATTTCTAGAATAAATGTTGTATGTAAAGATTAGATGATAAATTTAGCTTTGAAATCATACCAAGTTTGATTACTGCTTAGAAATAACGTCATAAGTATGAGTAAGTGGAAGAGAGTCACTACTCCTCAAGCATTGCACGGTCATTTATTATTTAACATTGATCTTATTTCATTGTGATCATGGTTTTATGGTTTTAACTTTTTGTATTTATTTGTATTACATTTCATAAGACCTATAACAGTAATATGTCTTATGTGGATATGGTAGAACATATATTGCTAGTTTTTCTGAGAGCCGCTAGAGAAGGGCACTGACGATTACATTTCTCATTCATATTCTCAGTGATTCATTGATGCTTTGCTTACGATAAAATGAATAATAGCAGGTAACTAAGTGTATATTATGCTTATATGCTAGCGCTCCTAGAAGACCAACCAGAAGTTTATTATTCCCGTAGATCAAACCATCAAAGTAACCACAAACAAAGATAACTAAGCACCAGGTGTGGTACAGCCAGATTTAGCTTAAAAGCAGCAGCTTTCGAAAGACACTAATTTCTGACTTTAATGAGAAAAATGGTGCAGAGTGACAGTTCCTAAAATTTTCCTCTTAACCTCATAAAACAAGGGCTGGAAAGGACGAAATTGTGAATCTTCTTCAGAGTTGGGTCAGTCCATTTTCTGAAGCCCAGAAAAAAGTCGAAGTTTCCTCATGAGAGATGTACTTTCACAACCACTAGGCCCCTTACCATGGACAATTGCATCTCCAGAAGGACTTTTTCGTAAAACAAATAAATCCATTCTGGAAATTTTCTTTACAAAGTAGTATATCATCTGTTGAAGAGATACCCAGCAATGCTGATACCGTGATAGATGGGATGAATCTCGTTCAGCGAGTAAAGGTGATCAAAATAATTTTGGTGAAGTGTCAACATGTCTGTTTAGCATGATCAAAGTAACATAATTGACATAATTGTTGAAACATATAAGGACGTATCCATTAAAAACAGAGAAAGGAAACTTAGGGGAGAAATGCCTGGACATAGGCTACAAAATATCATTGCTTTTCAAATATGCAGACACCGGAGGAAATTTCTTTGTTAACAGAAACACATAGGAAACTAGGTACACTTTTTAGATAGCGAATAGCAGAAGCCTGAGTACACTAGCCAACTTAAAGATAAAATCTTGTACGCCATTTTTTAAAGAAAAATGTTACAGTATTTCATCGGAGAACTGTCATCCCTTTTCAGACCTTAAGAGTAGTTATGAAGAAGCTGACAGTCGCTTGCTGTTACACATAGGGCATTCCGCTAAAGAAGGCTGTAGAGGAATTATTAGCTCAGAAGACATATATAGGTTTCTTATGATTTTGGCTTTTCAAAATATTGTCCATGTTCCCTTATTAAAAAAAATTGGTTTTAAAGTCTGCATGAGGGAGTTAGATATTTAAAGCTTAATCCATCGATGAAAATATATGTCAGTCTATTCTAGGAATGTAAGAGTTCATTGGTCGTTGCACTAACAGGTAAAGGAAAGGGAGAGATTAAAAAATTTTGTGTAAAGATAAAGATGTACATAAAACATCAAACAGTTGGGGGGAAGAATGAAAGGTATCTGATGACCTAATGGAACATGCTGAATTTTTAATATGTCAACTTTATATGACAATAATCATGGTAATGAAATTCAATGACTTACTGTATAGCTTATTTTGCGCGAAGAAAAGGTAAATAAAAAGCCACCAATTGACCTCCTCATCAATAATGCTTTCAGAAACACCTATAGAGGGCTAACTACCAAGTATAAATATGGCGAAGATGTCTTCAAAGATCCGTGAATCCCTAATCCTATAGGAAAAGGGTGGAAAGGGGAAAAGTGGAATGGAGAACAACACCTAGACGTTGTGGAGTGGATGGAAGGACAGCCTGCACCTGAAGCAGTATTAGCTCCACTAGCCTGTAACTGCTCAACAAATTGCAGGATACTGTTCTGTCATTGTTTGAATATTGGCCTCAAGTGTACAGATATTGTGATGGTCATTCATCTTGTTTTGAAAGGGATGATTCATGTGAATTGTCCAATGACGATAATGACGAGGGAGAAAATCACAATAGTGATGAATGATATAAAGCCTTATACACAAATATTTACTTTTAGAATGTTATTGTTTCTACAAAGGAAAATTTGTTAGATTTTAATTTTTTTAAATTGAACTATTTTACATTCCAAGATAATAAATAATTTATATGCACCACCTATTTTGTGCAAAGTAAAAATACATGTGAATTTCAGAGAATTATTTGCTACAATAATAAATGACTGTGCAGTGCTTGAGGAGTAGTGACTATATACCATTTAATCATACTTATGACGTTATTTATTAAGCAAAGGTAACCAAAATTCATATAATTTTAAAGTTAAATTTACTATCGATCTTTTTATACTACATTTATTCTAGAAAATGTCGCCCTACACAAGCTATAAGCTACCAAACATGAAGTTTAAGTAAGAAAATACTTGTATTTCTAGGTTGTTGTCAAATTAAAACATATTTTCTTAGTAACCCAAAATGTTTGAAATGGCACATACACCCTTTGGGATTTTCACGTCTCAATTTGGGATTGGGGGAGGAGGGCGTGATATATATTAAAGCCGGTATTTTTAAATTGAGAAGTATCCATCTTAAACCCCGTCACCTCAAACTTTTCTTTCATCTATTTGACATACTAATCTGTCACGAACACGAAGGAAAGACAATCGAATATCAGCAAATTGGTTTTTACCTCAAAACCCGAACTTGGCAAAGTAATAACCCTTGAGGTAAGATATTTGGTAAATTATTTTGAATTTTCTTATATATAGCTACGAGTTTATAAAGTGCCCAAATAATACCCTGACTTAAGTATAATACAATCTCATATTGACAAAAGAGCAAATATTTCAAAGTAACGTTTATAATGAATACAATTCTTTAATTTATTTTATCAGGCCTTTTTATTCGAAGTCAATACTTGAAACGTTTATAACTCAAAGACTTCTCTGAACAGTTCTTATAACTTGGGACTGCTTTTGTGAAACTGTCGCAAAAACATCGCTTTATTTGACATAAAAAAATAAACCACTTATTTTCTTACTTCGGTGGGAATAACATGTACACTTTTGGTTAAAGGAAGACTTTTTAGAGCCGTAATAAAGGCTTTCTTACATAATTCTTTAGAAGAGTTTGACACACGCACAGCAATACAAGCGGATGTTACCTTTTGAATTGGTAGAAAACATTTTTAAATTGAGGCTTTAGTTAAATTTCACACGTCCGAAACCATATCTCAGTCTGTAGCGTGTCTATCTTTTGAACTAAGGGTCTCGGATTTAATTCCTGGAATGGCAGTTGGTGATGTATGTGTTTCCTTTTCACAATGATGAATTAAGGGCCGGGGGCTTGATGTTGTGTTTGTTCTAGATTTAAGTTAGTTTAAGTCTTATACTGATCTAATCAGTTGGTTTGGGAAGCTCACGTTAAATACCTCAAATAAATTAAATGAAAAATTTAATGCGAGGCAGTGCCGGAAAGGTTAGGTCGAACCCTGAGCACTTCATCAATGGCAAACCAGACTAGATGAGCTTTGCATTTAGTCCGCGTGCCATCTGACGTAAATACGTCGTTGAAGAATTTTACTATTTAAAGCACAGCTTACAAAACTTGGAAAATAAAAATACAAAACTTTTCTCCGACACTTTTTTTTATCAACTTCTCTATATTTTTTTATGGAGACAATGTTGCTAGATCCATGAGAAGCATCACCTAAGTAGGCTAAGTATCAAGTGTGTGTGTGTGTGTGTGTGAGAGAGAGTGTGGGAGGAGGACGGATGGGGGGTGGGAAGTGTGGAAGTGGTAAACAGAATCATAAGTTTCCTTCACGCCCTTTTAACTCCTCTCCACTTCTACCCTTCTACCCCTTATCCCTATGGACCCAGACTTTCTTCCTTACCTCCTTCGACCACCCGCCAGTCAGTGCCTACAACTTTAAAACTTACCGCAAGATGGGGTTGAGGGGGGTTAAGGAGCCTGAGAAGTTTCCGTCTACACTTGGGACACATGAAATGCTAGTTGAGATATCTTAGAGGAGTGACAACCTTGCTTCCTATTTCCAACAAAGCTTACTGCTCAATAGTTAGCGACCCCTGCCTTAACTTTGTATTATTATTTCTCAACCACTATTATGATTTTTAGTTTATGTTTAGAAATTTAGGAAACATTAAGTTCCCATTTATTTTTACGAGCGAATAATTTAAATGTTTAGTACTAATCTGCTGCGGTGACCGCATAGTCTAAGGCGTGACTCTCGCAATAGATTAAATAGCCAATGACGTGGATATCATGGTTTGATCTCGGTCTGGTGCACTGTGACTGGTTTTCCCTAAATGGTTTCCCACCCTCTACGAAAATGCGGGTACACTTTCTGTAGATTCAACCATCCTAATCTCTAACTAATTGACGTAACTAATACATAGGCGTATAACCCAAATAAGTAGTAAAGCACGGTGCTAAAAAAAAAGTTAAAAATACTTTAATTTTAATTTTTACTCTCAGTAAATATCAATCTAAAATATAAGAGGTGCTTTTATTCATAAAAATTTTTAAGCTAATTAAAGTCGAATGAATGAACAATAGCCTTAATCGTCGAAGTCAACTTCGAATTTTAAACTTTGATTCATAAACAAACGTTATAATATCTTTAGCATAAACCTACCATCGAAAAAAGTGTTTGCTTGCCAAAACAATTCGTTCTTTGAAGAATGGTAGAAAGCATGAAAGCGAGATATTTGTTAGTGAAAAAGAGAACTGTGGAGGAGTGTAAAACGGGAGGGGGTAATGGCCTAGTATTTCCTCTCTACCCTCCCTTCCACCCCCTAGCCATCACCCACCCGTCCCCCTTTCCAATTGTTTGATGACAAAATGTCCACGATCAAATCTCAAACTTCCTTCCCATTAAAAGTGAACTACCGCAACCATTAAGTTTGATAAATGCGATTGATATTTCCATTCTCTCTCGCTTATAGTTCGACCTACATTTTTGTGGAGGTAGAATAACAGTAAATGGGTAAGCTCTCGTGAATTGGCTTGTAAGGACAAGCATTCGGTAGTTGGCTGTATCTCAGAAAATCTGTGTGTAGGGGTGGGTAGTGTGGGCTGGTGGGGGTGGTGGTTTGTGGCTTCCACGCCAAGAAGACTGCAAACAAGAGAGGAGGGCTTATTCAACGCTGGAGGGGAAGACTTACGGGAGAGGGAAGTGAACAGCATAGATGAATGAGGGACGGAGGTGGTGACGAAATAAAATGGAAATAGGTTAGAGCCACCACGGAGCAAAGGCAGATGTATAAAAACAGGACCAAAGAAATGTCTAACTAAAGAGAGAGAAAGAGAAACAGAAATACATACCTAAAGGAGAGAAAAAAAAAAGGATGGCATACAATCCATGGTGATAATTGTAGAGGGGGTCAAGTGGCGCCGGAAAGGTATGCGTTATTGGTTCACGGCAAGACTTGCAACTAAATAGGAGGGTTGTTGGTTCATAGCTAGACTTGCAACAAACTAGGAGGGTTGCTGGTTCATAGCTAGACTTGCAACTAAATAGGAGGGTTGTTGGTTCATAGCTAGACTTGCAACTAAATAGGAGAGTTGTTGGTTCACGGCAAGACATGCAACAAACTAGGAGGGTTGTTGGTTCACGTCAAGTCTTTAAACAAACTAGTAGGGCTGTTGGTTCACGGCAAGACTTGCAACTAAATAGGAGGGTTGTTGGTTCATAGCTAGACTTGCAACTAAATAGGAGGGTTTTTGGTTCATAGTTAGACTTGCAACTAAATAGGAGGGTTGTTGGTTCATAGCTAGACTTTCAACAAACTAGGAGGGTTGCTGGTTCACGGCAAGTCTTTCAACAAACTAGTTGGGTTGTTGATTCACGGCAAGACATGCAACAAACTAGGAGGGTTGTTGGTTCACGGAAAGTCTTTCAACAAACTAGTAGGGTTGTTGGTTCACGGCAACACATGCAACAACTTTACTCGCTTCAGTAGCCTAGCGGTCTAAGGGGTCACTCTCGTGTTAGACTGTTTTGCTGATAGAGGGGAGATCAGGGGTTCAAATCCCTGTCAGTTATACTGAAGGTAGTTTTTCCTAAATGGTTTCCTACTCTCCTTCCACGAAAATTCGGGTATTTTATCTCTAAAATGCTTCCTTCCTCATGTCTGCCCCTTTAGAGTAATGGTCACGTATGCGAAGCTGAACAGTTAGTAAGACGAGGTGATACAAATAAATAAGACTTGCAACACACTATGGTGGTTGTTATTTCAGAAACAAACTAGGTGGCTGTTTGGTTCACAACTAGAATTGCAACAAATTCATTTTGTAAAGTGGCCAAACTTAAGGAAAATATGGAAAGCGTGTGAGTGTCGGGAAATACCAGAGAGAGAGTCAGTAAATAGGTCACAGATGGTTGTGGGATGGCTGTAAACTGAATCTAGTAGGTTATAAATATATCACTTGATGCCAACACAGTTCAGATTGATGACAGTTTAGGTAGCAGATACTAGGTAGCGCATCTGCATGCACAGTTCAGTGTCAAAATGGCGACCTTGCTTGAGGAGTATACTACTTAAGTGTAGCTTGCGGTTGTGCGATTTTTGGGGGTAAAAGTACTTCCTGCAAAGGATTTTCATAAAGAAAAGTTTCCTTTTTTTTTATGGAGAGAAGTGCTTGTCACGTAGAGTGGTACGCAACCGGGTGGATAAATTCACCCATGGATTCTCAAAGGTCTCAGATGAGAACCGTCCTGATCACCCTGTTGAGATTGCGACAGAAACAACTGTTGTGGCGGGTGGAAGAGATGATTCAAGCCAACTGGTGAGTAACAATAGACAGTGTAGCAACTGCAATGGGGTGTTATCATGGTTTGTCATACATCATAATGCATTATGGCTTGAGATTTCAGAAAGTGTGCGCATTGTGGGTGCCCATAAAACCGACTCAGGAACAAAAAATTAACCAAATGGGTTTGCCCTTGCAACATATCTGTCGGTATGGAGATAAAGGAGAAGATATGCTTAGCAGGATTGTTACTGGGGATGTATCATGGGTGCATCCTTATCAACCCGAGCTTTAATGCTTTAGAAACATCCCAGTTCACCTTAAAACAAATAACTTAACGTCACGCCATCAGCAGGGAAGGAAGGCTATGCCTACAGTGTTTTGGGATTCTCAGGGATTACTGTTAGCCCATTACTAGAAGTGAGGTTAAAATGTGAATACTTTATCATACTGTGAAGTCCTTTCATAGTTTCGGGTTGCAATTCGCAAAACTTACTGACGAGAAGAGTACTGCTCCATCATGGCAATGCCAAAACTCATACAACTCAACTAACCAAGGAGAGAATTGAAAAACCACGCTGGGAACTTCTTGAACATCCACCTTACAGCCCTGACCTAGCCCAAATTGATTTTCACCTATTTGGCCAAAAACGCCTTCATGGTAAACGTTTAACTGACTACCAAGAGTTGAGTATGAGGTGCGAAAATGACTTGAGACAACCGACCAAAGACTTCTATGCTTTGGGCTTTGAGGCACTGCTCAAGAGATGGGATAGGTGTATCAATATTAGTGAGGACCATGTCGAGAAATAACGATATATGTAAATGTAATAATACATGTTTTTCAAGTTCGTATCTCACTTAAGTGTTTTTTAGAATCATTTGTGACCTATTTATCGCCCCTCGTATCCAAGTGTTAGGAAAATCAGTTATTTTGAGATTAGGGAAAATGGTAGATTCAGCTGCCCACAGAAGAGAAATGTTTTTATTTACATTTTACTAAAACGAAGTTTTAGTAAAGTTTATGTTTAATTAATTTGAAGTGTATTTCAAATATAATAATGTTAAACCAATGGAGGAATTTTTTTATCAATATTGATTTAATGGAAATTTGGTTTTTTTCTCCAGGATTTTTTATTTTTTTAAAGATTTTATAGCCCTTCTAGGTTGTTAATAAGGCAAACTATGGAACCAGTGATAGATTAGAGGTCTAAGGTGTTAGACTCGCACTGCTCAGGATCTTCGTTGAAGAAATGTTCAAGGTTGGAATCACGGCCAAGTGCAGTAGGGGTTAAATCTCAATATTAGATTTTCACTGTGGTTTTTCCATCCTCTGTTCACGCTAATATGGATGACTCTACTCTAAGAATTATCCTCCTCGTCCCCATCCCTTAGGGTAGCAATTATCCCCAAGTCACGGCACACTGAAAAAGACGCTAAAATTGTCGAGTAATACCTTAAATTTTAGAATAAGAGATTTTATTATTTAAAATAGAGAGTATTAAGATTGTGTTTAAAAGTTCAGTGGCTAAAATAATAATAATAATAATAATAGGTGACCTGGTGGTCTAGGGGTAAGGTGTCAGACTTCTGTGCTGAGGGTCCGGGGTTCAATCCTCGGTCCCGGCACAGATTTATCTGAGTGTCAAACCCTTCCTTCACCTCTGACAAGACGTGTATTAATCACAACTTGTGAATGTGAGGAATGCCAGGCCTCCACCGTGGTTCGGATTCCACGTTAAACTGTAGGTCCTCCATTTCATCTCACAATCACCCTACCATTACACATTAGCGTAAGTGCGTATAACCCGAAGGGGTAGTAAGACGCGGTGCTAATAATAATAATAATAATAATAATAATAATAATAATAATAATAATAATAATAAAAATAATAATAATAAAAATAATAATAATAATAATAAAAATAATAATGTTATTTTTAAAAATAACACTGAAAATGGATTTAAAAAGATTTATTTCTGCAGTTAAAATAACAATATTGTGTTGAAAGTTCACTTCCGGACTTTTATTATTTAACTAAACTAATGGGCTGTGTGCGTGTGTGTATATATATATATGGGTAATATGAAAAGGTAGATAAAAATGTACCCTCATATGCGAGAATATATACTTGAAAAGCATTTAGGAAATAAACACGCTCAATACACCCGGACAGGATTTGAACTCTGATATCTCCGTCATATCTTTAATATGACAATTTATTTATTCATTTTCATTTTCCTAAACTATCTATCCCGATACCTAGAATGTATCTCGGGACCTAATCCTACAATCTCAATTTGTTAACATCATTAATCTGTTTCCTTTATTTACTATGATATAAGTTGGAATATAGCACCTAATCAAATGTCCTTTTATTCCTAATACTAATTCCTAATCCTACTAGTGGGTCCGCCCCGGGTATATTACGCCCCCTGTACCCAGCCCCGCTGGGTGTTTCGCCGTCCTCTGGATCTATGGGCCAGTTTCATAGTCAGATTTAGTACGCCTAAAGTGCGAGTTGATACTAAATACAGGACGACCCCTACCTAGACCAAAATGGATTGGGCCAGTTTCGCATATGAAACTGGCCCATTCCATTCAATTTCAGGTAGGTGACGTCTTGTATTTAGTA
Organism: Timema bartmani; assembly: GCA_902151455.1. Classification (NCBI taxonomy): domain Eukaryota; kingdom Metazoa; phylum Arthropoda; class Insecta; order Phasmatodea; family Timematidae; genus Timema; species Timema bartmani. Next base: position 263,040 of record CABFWB010000487.1, on the reverse strand, counting down.
CAGCGCCGCACTTGAGGCGTACTAAATCTGACTATGAAACTGGCCCTAATAGTCCCCAGATTGGAATACTAATCTAGATGAGCATACCCACTGATGTGGGTAACGTATTAATAAATAATAGTATAATAATTAATAATACATAAAGAACCAGTTGGTGTATATAGAGAATACACCAACTGTCAGATAATTCTCCAGCTGTTGGTACAAATCTGACAGTTGCAAAAGCTGCCATATTTACTTTCGCGTATTCACAAGTAGAGTGATGTATTTTATCACTGTTGACAGATGATGTGTTCTTGCTAGTCCAACTATAAATCATATCACAAGTGTACGAATACATAGAAGTAGATAGCCTGATTTTGGTTGGAATAACAGTTAATAAAATACAAATATATATTTTTACAGTCAACATAGATAACATCTTAATATATTATAAGTGTTATTTTACTAATATTGATCATATCTATTAAAAATAACAGCTGCATATCACATGCCTTGATGTATGAATATATTAAAATTGTTTTATTAACCTCAATAACTACCATATACTTTACTTCCTATTAAAATCAAGGTATTGTAGCTTTTAGAACTTATAACTTTAAACTATCCAAAAGTTGAAAATCAACTATGGAATCACTTCTAATTATGTGTATCTCAACATTATCTCTATTACACGATATATTTAAAGGTTTTAGGATTCAATTGAAAAAGAATACTGCTTTAAGCTTATGTTGTTTAGTTTGAGAGATCTTTTCCAATTTAGTAGTAGGAGTATATTTACTACTATTTTTGTTGACTTTCTGAATAAAATGGGAAAATTTAGATAAGTAGAGTAACCCAAACAGAAATAGTATTTTATTATATCAACCATCCAGATCTGGTATTAAACCAAGTCCTCCTAGACTTGCAATCGAAATTTCAAATCTTTCAACAACAGAGATAGCATTGAAACAAATAAAAACCAAGGGCTATGATTTATGTGTATTATTTTTAGTGTTTTAAATTTACCAGACTTAATTTTTGAAGATATTTTAATATTGATAATAACTAATAAATAAATATTACTTTATTTATTAGAGGTGATGGGAAGAAAAGTGTGATTTACGGAGTAATTAAAAAATCATAATCAACTCAATAAAAGACAGCAAATTCTTTAACAATATGCTTGTACTAATCGCTGGCAATTTTAAACAAAGATTTTGACTTAATATAAGCCAATTAAAACTTGGACAGCAAACCCACTACGAGAAACATCAAACTCTAATTACGAATCTAAGTAACTACGACGAGCCTTTAAACAAATACAGTAAAGGTCCAATATTTCAGCAGGCTCGGGAGTTCGGCAATGCCGGATTACAAAATATTCCAGATTATTAGAATATGTGTGTAATTCAGCAAAAATTAGGAAGATAACTGGTTTTAGACTGGCCTGCTGAAGATGGGGATATAAGGGTTCGAATCACGGTTAGATATATTGAGGTTTGTTTATATTTAGTGGTTCACCACTCTTCTTTCACGCAAATGCTGGTAGATTACCTATACATTGTTTCCTTCCTCATACCTACCCCATGGAGTAGTTATCATATATGCTTACAGCCTGATAAAGTAGTAAGTTGCGGTAATGATAATAATAATAATAATAATAATAATAATAATAATAATAATAATAATATAATATATAATAATAATAATAATAATAATAATAATAATAATAATTACTACTATTATTATTATTATTATTATTATTATTATTATTATTATTATTATTATTATTATTATTATTATTATTATTATTATTATTATTATTATTATTATTATTATTATTATTATTATTATTATTATTATTATGCTATCCGGCAGTTGATCAAGACGATATAATAGAGTCGAGTGTCGGATTATCGAACTTTTACTGTACAACATTATTTTAGGCAGTCACTTCCTGGACTAGAGTCGATAATTAATTCCTATCACCCGCTATGGTGGTCGATTGGTCTAACACGCTACTTTCGCGGTAGATTAGACTGCCGATGACGAGGAGATCGAGGTTCGAATCTCAGTTGGGTGAACTGAGGGTGATTTTTCCAAAATAGTTTTACACTCTCCCTCCCCTCTACGCAAATGTGAGTACACTTCCTCTAAGTATAAGCTTCCTAATCCCTAAAACTACTATCGTAATTAGTACATAGGCATATATCCCGAACGGATGGTTAGACACGGTGCTAAAACTAAAATCCTACTATTCTAACCAAAAATAAAAGGCGATATACTACTGTATTCACGATGTATTATTTTGTAGATCAATTTGAAAATGTTGTTCCTAACGAAATTAATATAAAAATATAATAACAATGAGAAAAGCTTTCTTCAAGACTAAAATATTGTTATTATGAATTAAAAAGCTAGCCAACATTTAAGGGGACGGCCAGACTGGGCGAGCGAGCGACTAAAACATAAATATAGAACACATTGGTTGTAATGAGAGGTGGCCAGACTGGAGCGACTGAGCGCGCGCGCTTGAAAGATAGAACTGGTTCTAATTTTCAAGCGCGCGCGCTCGACCCGGTACATTCTAGTTAATATTATTGTATGCTAGGCAATATTATTGTATGTCGGTTCATTGAGTCCAAGCAAAACTTCTTATTTTTACATTTTTATTACTATCGATAGGTTTAGCACACTTACTACTAACAGCCTAATTTAATTGTTAATATCATAAACCATACCTATATATATATATATATATATATATGTAAAACTGATATGTTAAAATACTTCAATATTGTAATCAAAGTAGGCTTTTACAAATAAGAATCACTATTAGCGTTGAGAGAGGATGAGAAAACCACAACAATAAATCACTTGCCAAAAACCACCCTCACTTCACTGAGCCAAGATTCGAACCTTTGCCTCCTCGTCAACCACTATCGAGAGCTATCTGCTAATCACGCGCTCGCCAGTTTGGCCACCCAGTCGCTCGCTCCAAAGCTTGTCAGTCTGGCCGAACCCTAAGAAAAGTTTTTTTTATATTCTTCTATGCCGCTAAATTTACATGACATGTTTACATAAAACAAGTATTGAAGGAGGTACATCTGAATTTGGTTTGAACTAGCAAAGTTTTTCTCCTGTTTACTTTTCCTTGTTGGTTTTTTCCCTCCTGTCTACTGCGGTCTGTTTTCTTCCTGAAGCAGCAGAACTCAAAAGATAGATGACGTGGGCGGTTGGGTTCAATCGTTTGGCCACATTTTATTCCTCCTTCTCGACACTTTCACTACTCTGGTTTATTCATTTGAACCTTGTATTCTTTTCATTTCCGTCTTTGGATTTTGTCAGACTTTCTTTTTTGTACATTTGTTCTATTTTTCATATGTCCGTGTTTCTCTTACATTTGTATAATATGATTTTAAAGTGACCAACTTTGGCTACACTTTTCAAAAATTGTACTCCAATAGCAATCTTTTATTTTCTTGTTCCTATCATTCGCGCTCATACTTGCTACTTGAATGAAAAAGTAGCGGTTCCAGTCTAGAAAACTGAGATTAACGGCCGGAGGGTTCATTGTGCTGACCCCATGACACACTTCACCTGCAGAAGCTGGCAATATCTACGCCAACAGATGGTGGCCGCTCTTATGGTATGGCTCGATTGCAGGCTGATACAATGGATTGCTTTTTATTTAAGCTGTTAAATCTACTTTTTTTCAATAGCGTTGAGTTTGGGCTGGGTAAACAGAGTTTTTTTTACACCGTGTCTTTGAACTATTCTCATCCCTCTGTAGAACTTTAATTAATCAAGTACCATTAGAAATACATGCCCATGCGAGGTGTATGGCTTATATATGATCAGTCAAATGGGGACTGAGTGGACCAGAATATACCATAAGTACAACTTTAACGAGCTCTGTTACCCTGGCAACAGTCGATGACACGAAACTGCACTTTTTCAAGTCGTAGACATAGGGACTCGGAAAATTTAATGGTGCAGAAAGAGCCAAATAGTATTTTATTTACGATAGTCTAAATGAATATTATTATTTGTACAAGTTTGGTCAAAATTTGATAAAATAAAATAAATTTTTTTAATTTTACACATAGTTAAGATACCATTTTGGATACCCATGTTTTTCCAAAACAATTGAAAATATATTAAAAATAAATAATCCTAGTAGTTACCAAAGGGTTTTTCAAATCTGTTCAAGATCTGTTTATTATTTTTGAGCGTTTGAGAGACACGCAAGACATAAAAAAATACATGATCTTCACATAAAAATATTTTTCTATATCTATAAAGTTAAATGTCAGGATATGTGTGTGTGTGTCGAGAAAAATACAAACCATTTCTATATGGGCTATAAAACTGAAATTTGGCAGGATAGTAGCGGGATTGACTCACATAACAGGAAAAGTCTCAAAATGGAGCACTGGGAATTTTTAAAGTTCCTATGTTATTTTTAGTACATAAAATTAGGCAAAGGGAAGAGTAACTTAATCTTAAATTATGTTTAAATATTAATCCTTCATTGTTTTAAATTGTGATACCAAACGAGAAAGTAGGTTAACTAATACACAATGTCCAAATAGAGATATAATGTGAACATATTTTTAAAGTTTACATTTCTTTTTAAGATTAGTTATAACTTCTCAATACACAATATTTTGAACTCATGCCTGTTGGTGCCAATAAAAAAAAAGTAAGATTGTCACAGCATAAATAGTGGGTTGTTAAAGGGTTGTGATGGGGGATCTTGTGGGATCTAAATATAGAAAAATCCTAATTGAAATTTGGAAGGCAGGTAAGAGGTACCAATCCAAATAATCTAAGAGGTCTTAAAATTTGAGATTTAAAAAATGGAGTTAGTGAAATGGGACAGGGGAGATTTAAAACTTTCAAAAATAATAGAAAAAGCAACTTACAAAGTTAGTATGAAACTTAAACTCAGCAAGAAACTTGGTAGGATGGTGGAATGATTGTTACATATAACCCGAAAAATCTAAAAATAGTAAATTTAAAAATCAAGCACTGAGAGTTTGGGAGTATTGAGCGGTTAAAATATAAAAAAAAAATTCTTCTAGGTAAGCTAGATAATTGAAATTGGCAGGAAGTAAGTAATCAAACAGGTCTTAAAATGTGAGCTTTCAAAGTTGGAGTTGGTGAAATGAGGAAAGGGGGCGCAAAACTTTCAAAACTAACAGAAAAAAAAACACACTTTAAAGGGGTGTATAAATTTAAACTTCACAGGAAGGTTTGGGGGG
>CABFWB010000487.1:229061-257537 GCA_902151455.1 Timema bartmani | reverse complement strand
GGGGGGGGGGGGTCTAAATATAGAAAAAGCCTTCAAGGGAAGCTATATAATGGAAATTTGACAGGCAGGTAAATAACCAAAAAGGTCTTAAAATTTTAGATATCAAAGTTGAGTTGGTGAAATGGAGGAGGTTGTTCAAAATTTTCAAAACCAACAGAAAAAACAACTTAAAAGGATGGTATAGAACTTAAATTTGACAGGAAGGCAGGGGATACCCCTAATAATCAAATAGGTCTGATAATTTTAAATTGGGACTTTGGAATAAGGAGGGGGAAGATATCTTATCCGGGTATGTTGGGTTATTTAGGGGTCTTAATATAGAAAAATATTTCTAGGAAAGGTAGATAATTGAAATTTGGCAGGCAGGTAAATAATCATCCACTTTCTTAAATGTAATATTTCAAAGTTGGAGTTGGTGAAATGGTGGAAGGGGGGTTAAAAACTTATAAAACTAACAGAAAAAACAACTTAAGAGGTTGAAATAAAACTTAAACTTGGCAGAAAACTTAATGGGCTACCCCAAACGAAGGGGGAATTTTAAAATTTTGATTATATTTACCCTTTTTACCCTCTTCGTCTATTTTACACTTTCTAGCCTTTTTACATACCCTTTTTACTTACCCTATTTAACTTAACCTTTCCACCTTTAAAAAAAATAGATTTATACTTTTTACTCTGTATACCCTTTATGCCCTTTTTGCACTTTTTACGCCTTTACACCTATTAAAACTTTTTACTTTTTTCACTCTAAAATATTTCTCCGGGAATCAGCTGGGTAGTTAATTTTTTAAAAAGTGTTAAAATTGCAATGAAAAGGCAAAAAATGTTAAAGAGGGTAGAAAGTAAATCTAATCACAAAGGGAAATAGGACCAAAATGTCAAAAATCTCTAAATGGCCAAAAGGGGAACAATAGAGCAAAATGGGTAAAAATGTCGAAAGAGGTAAAAATGGTAAAAAGAGAAAAACGTTAATCTAATAAGAAGGATAAAGTTTAAAAAGAATGAAATAAATAAATATAGTAAAAAATAATTAAAAGTTGGTAAAATGTCCATAAGGGCAAATAGAATAAAATTAGTTAAAAGGTTAACACTTACAAAAAAGGGTAAAAGAGGTAAAAAAGGTAAAAGGGCAAAAAAGTTTAAATAGAGGAACGCCCAAAGTTTAAAAGGTGAAAAAGTGGTATTATTTTAGTGTAAAGAGGGTTAAAAGTTTAAAAAGATATAAAAAATGTAAAAAGGACAGAATGGGTAAGGATGGTGAACGAGGTAAAAAGGTAAATGGGGTAGATGTAATACAAAAAATAATTAAATTTTTCTTAGTTGGACTCAATCACAGCCCTTTAACAACCCACTATTTATGCTGTGACTTTTACTTTCTCTCTATCTTACAGGTAGAGAAAGTATTGTGATCGTCAAAAAAATCGAACTCGAGATTTTGATGAATATTCCGTTCAGAAATCTTACGAGTTTATAGAAAGAGAGAGAAAGTCTGTGCGGTGTGCCGTACCATTTATTTTTTTTATTGGCACTAACAGGCATGAGTTCAAAGTATTGTGTATTGAGAAGTTATAACTAATCTTAAAAAGAAATGTCAGCTTTAAAAATATGTTCACATTATATCTCTATTTGGACATTGTGTATTAGTCAACTTACTTTCGCGTTTGGTATCATAATTCAAACCAATGTAGAATTAATATTTAAACATAATTTAAGATTTAGTTACTCTTCCCTTTGGCTAATTTTATATAATAAAAATAACATAGCAACTTTAAAAATTCCCCCTACGAAGAACGGGCACACCAGTTAGTTTTTATATTTAGATTCGAAGGCTATGAATAATTATTTAATTTTGTTGAGCTCGTATTTTATCTCTTGAGCCACTTATTTATTATACGACCAGGTTGTGGAAGAGTAAAAAACAATGTATATAAAATGTACCCCTGTTTGCGTGGAGGGAACGTGGGAATTAAGAAATAAACCTTATGACATCTGGTCGTGATACGAACTCCGATCTACTCATCATCGTAAGACCAGATACATAGATTGATAAAACTTTATATGACCCGCACCCATTTGTGCGGGTCATATAAAGTTTTATCAACCTATGTATTTCCTTTTATAGTATCGAATAATTCTTTCTTTCTATTCGGCGCTCTCGTACTAATGACATTTGGAAATGTTTTCTGACTGTGGACAACAATACAAAGTAGAATATCCAGGCAAGCAAAGTAGAAAAGAGATAATGGTGTATCCTGAGTGGATATACGTCGCATTAGTGAGTATGGAGGCGAACGAGGGAAAGAAGGGGGCAGAAGATCCTCGTATTGACTAAAGAGAACAATAAGTGTGCGAAAGAAAATAATTGAGGAACAAATCAAATAAAGCAGTGTTTGTTTCTTTGTTGGCAATGTTTACTGTCCCCACTTTTTTTGTTACTTTCTCACATGATTTTGTTTAAAACTACACCTAAAGTCTTCATGAGAAGGATATATTGGTGATAAAATAACATCGAATTTAAGTTGGGCTTATTCCATCTGCCTTTGTTTGAAGATAAATATCTCAGATATGGCGGGCTATGAATAATTTTTCATGTTTAAAAGTATTATTTAAATACTCTATAGTTCAATAGATATTTCCTGTTTAATTTATTTAGATATGCTAGTCTCATTTAAAATAGCTGTAATTAATATTATACAAAATAACATAGGCGTGGGGATTGTCAAATTTTACCAAAAGTCTGTTGATTTTTTATTATTTTTTTGCAAAATAAACACTTATAATATTATGTGCTTAAATATTTATATTTCTTTTTATATAGTGACACATTTTTTATCAGTGAGTTATACCAATTTTTGTGTAGCATATAAAAGATTTATGTTAATTCCACCGCCAAGAACAATAAATAAATGTTTTGAAAAGAGGTTTTGGTGTCCAATAACCAGTAAGGTTTTTTTTCTAGTAAAAAACCCTAGGTTTTGTTTGGTGCGCCTCCCATAAACAAAGGCCTATACAACAATCGCGTCTTAAAAAAGAACTATTTGTGAACCAATATTTTTAAAATTATTTTACGCTGTTTTTACCAATTTTATTCTAGCTAAGAGCAATTTTTCATCAATCATGTGCCAATTTTTGTTTTTTAATGTTATATCAATTGTATATGTTTAGTAATTTTTTATAAAGGTTGCTTCATTATTTATTAAAACAACTTAAGGTGGAATGGAAGGGGGTGCCAGAAAAGTCGTGTGCTTGCAGTTGTTTTGGAAGCACTTTTTTTGGCCAAAATAAATAAAATATTGCTCCAGTACAAACATAGAGTTCAATTTTCTACACGTGGTGATAACAACTATTGTTGAATATCCAACAAAAATTTTAAATTAGAGAAAAAGTTGTCATTAAATTCCAGAACATCTTTGACAGATATTTAAGAAATTTTGAGGTCACCTGTGAATAAAATTAAATTCTATGTTTGTACTGGAGCAATATTTTACTTATATTATAAAAAATATATATATATTTTGCCATAAAAACTACAAAAACACTGGATTTTCCTTTCACCTTAAGCCTTGATTATGTGGCTTACAGAAATAAATTAATCATCTAGTAATTGTGCTATGAAGCATTATATATAAAATTTGATTATACTCGTATTTGGTTGATATGAATTATATTTTTTCTTTAAGATGTATTGTATCTTGATACATACTTTGCAAACCTTAGTTTGAATTTTGATCTTTTTTTAGAGTTTGATCATTTTTTATAATCATAGATTCATGTCATGTGTTACATTAAACCTAAAACATTAGTTACTCAACCACCCGCGTTGGTGGCCGCATGTTCTAAGGCGGTTCTCTCGCAATAGATTAAACTGTCAAAGATGGGGAGATCGGGGATCGATCTCGTTCGGGTGTACTGAGGGTGGTTTTCCCTAAATGGTTTTCCACTCTACCTCCACGCAAACGTGGGTACACTTTCTCTAAATTCAAACTTAATCATTCCTAGCAGATAAGAGTAATTAGTACAGAGGCGCACAACCAGAACAGGTAGTAAGACGTGGTGCTATGAAAACCTAGTGTGCAAAGGACTTGTGAAAACCACAGTAATAAATCTAATGTGTAAGACCACGCCTCAATGCACTCATCCTTCTGAACCTCCTCTTCCTGGGCAATCCAATATATTGTGAGACTTATGCCTTAGACCATGTGACCCCCGATCGAAGGTGGCAACACCAAGAAACATCATCTTAGTATATTCTCCCTCCACAACTGCCTCACAAACACAACTTCTTGTGTCGAGATTTTCCTCCTATTTCACAGACAAAGAATATATTTTTCTTTCAACTTGCCTTACGTTGTTTTTTTTTTCCAATCTTATTTATGTTCACTTTGGTGCGAGCCATTCTCAACAATATATGTTCTCAGTCTTTTTGTGTGTGAAAGTGTGGGCCGCATTATTTCTTTCACCTTTGATCCGTATGTTCACGAATAAAATGGCGAGGAGGGGGTTGCTGGGTGTAAGGGTAGGGGTAGTCAGAGTGTAGAGGGAACAATAGCGTGGAGAAAATGTGTAATGGGGAAAACAAGGATAAGAAAAAAAAGACAAAAAAAAGCTAACACAAGTAATCAAAATAGATATAGTCCTGGAAAGATCTAATGACGGAAGGTGTTGAAGGACACTAAGATAACAATACTAGGTATTGAAAAAAAGGAGAAAGTGAGAGATAAAATAGTAAAACAAACAGTGACAAGAAAAAAAAACGAGAACTGGTCTCAGAAAAACGCCAGGAAGAAATGAAGAGGCGATTTTACGCAAGTAAAAGTAAGATCATAAGGTGGAGAGAATTGAAGAGAATAGAACGGCGTGAAAAACGAGTCAAAGAAAAGGGGAATGAAAGAAAGAGGAAAGGGACAGTTAGAGGGAGACTCCAAAGTTGGAAGGAAAAATCCAGAGCAGTCCTCCCGACACTTGTCAAACTTAACAAGTTGCTGACGCGGGTGTGAGGCAGAAGAAAAGGCGCCGACAGGCAAAGATCGATCTTTGTGGTTTCGAGATGACAACCGTGTCACCTTACGCCGCTAGTGGTCTTACAGAGAAGGTTCAGCCATGTTGCACGAGGCAACGTTTCGACATCTTCATAATTTAGTGATGGGCACTATCGAATGATTTAAACTATATTAGACAGCTTCAGTGGCCGAACGGTTTAAGGCGTCCCTCCCATGTTGAATTGGCTGCTGATGACGGGGAGATCAAGGTTCTAATTCCGGTTGGATCTACTAAGGATGGTGTTTGGTTTCCCACTCTCCTTCCAAGCAAATGCGGGTAGATTACCTCTAAAATGCTTCCTTCCTCATTCCTACCCCACTAGAGTAATAATATCATATATGCGTATAATATAGGATTGCCAGAAGTCCCGTATACATGGGATTGTACCGTTTTTTTTAAGAAAATATCCCAGAGTCCCGAAAGATGCCGTCGGAACACCCGACTGTCCCGTATTTTAGAAAAATTAAATTAAATTAGGTGAAAATAATAAGATAACAAAATTTAAATAAAAATTTTTACAGTTAATGACAGTGAACTTTTGACACAGTGAACAGATATTCGTGTATTTGTAGAAAACGAGTTGGAGAAAAACAAAAAAAGTGTGGAGTGAAATGTCCAACCAACAAAAGTGGCACTATTACATGAAGACATGTGAAAGTAAGTCTCAATACTCTGAACTACTGATAAAATGTCAGTACATTTTTAATATCTTAGCACATAACGCGCATGTGGAACGAATATTTTCATTGATGACCAATCAGTGGACAAATAAAGAAACCGGATGGAACTAAACACAATGGAGAGAATTTTGCAGACCTTAGTCAATGAAAATAAAACTTGTTCTGAATTTTATTCCTATGTATTAAATGACAAACACTTTTTTTAAATTTTCACGAAGTTCAGAGAAGAATTAACTGATGTCTATCAGATCGTTAAAGTGCTGCTCAAACTTATTTAGATATTTTGTTTTTTCTAAACACTGTGAGGTAAAGTCTATTAGTCTTCGCGTGGTGAGCTAATGGTTGGGGTTATTATTTTCTAGTAGGCTATGTAATTTTGAAGGTTAAATACAGAATTTAATAAATTTTAAATCATTTGTGCCACTTTAATAAACCTATTTCTTCATACAGTACGTGTGTGCCATTTTTTAATTATGAAACTCTGGAAACCCTAGTATAATCTGATCAGGTAGAAGGATGCGGTGATAACAAAAACTATCGAATGATGAAAACTATCATTTGCAAATTACCCACTAATAATTTGATAGATAGTTTTCAATCGATAATCACCATGGACGTGCTTGACTATCTAACTTTGGGAAAATAGGGAGGAAGGGGGCAAATTAGAAATTTGACCCTCACTAATCACTGCTTATAAAGACACAAATGGAGCCTGGTATAACATCGACCATTAAGTGTTTGGCTTCGTATTTAAAATATTCTGCTGAACATCAATATAAGTTCAAGATTTTCATTGTACCCTAAGTTCAAATAGGTCAAACATTTTTTTTTATAATTTGTTCCTCTTTTTTTAAGTAGGCATATTGGCGTTAGCCTGCTTACAAGTGTGTTAAATAATTAACTCTTAGTTTAAGCAAATATTGTATTCACCGAACACCTTCTTTCTTCTTTCATTAGATCCAGATGTAATCGTGTTTAGATAATAATTATAGATTCTAATCTTGTACAATATAGCCACATGATAAAAGGTATTGAGACATACAAGCACACACCCCCGTCCCCCTGCCAAGCACAGGCATAATAATAACATAGTTATATTGTATTTTGTAATCGAATATTTTGCGGTGTAAGAGACGCCATTTTTTTTACACATGCTTTAAATTATCGATCACAAATAAAATAAAATTAATCAACTAACCTTTGCGAACTGTGATTGAAAATACCGGGAGCAAAGAGATGTTGGTTGGGCACCCCAATCTTAGATTTTCATGATAAATTAATTATTTTACACAAGAGTTTCATCGCTGTGTGCCCCGAATCTGGAGACGCTTCATGCACACGTTAGAAATCGCGGGACGAGCGAGCCTAGAGCCATTAGGAGTTGAAGGGGTGGAATTAAAGCAAATCACAATAAATCAGTGCGGTGCTTACACCTAGCGATAGTTAATATAACTGTACTAAACAAATAAAATGAACTATCTATTCGTTCGCAACTACTGTTTGGTAGTTAGCCTGGCTTGTATCATATTATTTTACCCTAAAAATTCTGATTATTCAAAACATTAATGTATAACATAAATTTCACCGTGCCACAGGAGTGGATTTACATATAGGCTTAATGGGCTATAGCCCAGGGTAGCACATTTGTGGAGCGGGGAATTTCGGGTGTCAAATCAAAAATTGCAGGCATGAAAAAAAAATCAGATAAATACGTTTGTAGAGTACAGAGCATTAAAGTGACTCTAATCGAGCTATCCTAATCGACCTATAGCGAAAATTAAAAAAAAATCTATTGACAATCAAATTACGAAATTCCGCTTATTACCTCCGCCTTATCGGTTATCCTGAGAAACGACATATTTTACCACTCAATTTTATCGACTATTTTGCTAAACTGAAAATGTTTTTATTAGTTTTCTGTTACCCCCTTTTAGGTTTATTTAATTCATAATAAAAACTAGAATTTTCGTGCCCCTTAAGAAAACAGCAGGCTGCTTAAGTTTAGGGCATCATGCAAAGTAAGTCTGCCTCTGCTGGGTCCTGCTTGTGCCGTTCAGTACAGACATAACTCAAATATAATATAAGATCATTTAGTCATATTTCCCACTGTTTATTTTGGAGCAGTTTTCTAATAATAGCCTTAAAAGCAAATAATATGTTTCATAGGAATAACAAGGAAAACATTAGAAACCGTAAGGATGACTATCGATCAATATTGATTCAGTAGATACGTTTAGTTAAAAAAAAATCACATGATATAAAAAGTGCTTAAATATCTGTCACGAGTATAGCGGCACTAGATGACAAACTTTTTAACTGATGATAAAAAGTTGTCATTAAATTCAAGGACACCCTTGACAAATATTCAAGAAATTTGAGGTCATAATGTGAATAAAATTAAACTCTAGGTTTCTACTGGTGCAATATTTGATTTATTTTGGCTAAAAATATGTTTTTATATAAAAACTACAAAAACAATTATCTTTTCTTGCATACCCTACACTCCAACCTTAAAGAAACAAATGTTTGGTATAAGTATAGCAAGTAAAATGCTCAAAATATTAAGGTTTACTAACGATCAGCAACAATGTGAACGAATTTGAATGCTTTTCATTCAAATGATTTGTAAACTATCGAATGGGTCGATAGTTTAATACATTTGAATTATTTGATAGTTTTCAGTCGATAATGCCCATCACTACTTCATATATATATCTAGGCCATGCATGGTGGTTTGAAAGGCCTTTTCCCCTACCATAATTATACTATATATTAGACTTTTGGTGTGAAAAAATACCTCTCAGTCCTTACCTAAATTGGGTATACATACTTGTATTATTCCCCGCATCTATGGTCACGTGGAATAAACGTGAAGCTTGTCTAGTCTGGTTTGCCGGTGACGTGGAGGTCTGGGTTCAAACCAAGCTGGGTGAACTGAAAGGTTTCTTTTTCCTTAATGATTTCACACTCTCTTATCGCGAAACTGCTTGAACATTTCCTCCTATTTTTACCTACCTCGTCGACATACCAATAGTTTGATTACAATTTATAGTCCAACAAGGATAATAAAACCCTTTTAATCGCTACGGTGGCCATATGATCTAAGGCGCTACTCTTGAAATAGACAAGACTGCAAATGGCGAGGAGATCGTGGTTCAATCCTAGTCTAGTGTACTAAGAATGTTTATTATTATTACTAGCACCGCGTCTTACTACCCGTTCGGGTTATACGCACTTCCGCTAATGTGTAATGGTAGGGTGATTGTGAGATGAAATGGAGGACCTACAGTTTAACGTGGGATCCAAACCACGGTGGAGGCCTGGCACTCCACACATTCACAAGCTGTGATTAATATACGTCTTGTCAGAGGTGAAGGAAGGGTTTAGCTACTAAGAATGTTTTTTTCCTAAATGGTTTCTCACTCTCTCTCCATTCAAATGTGGGTAAACTGCCTCTAAATTCAACCTTGCTCGTCCCTAACCCATAAAGTAATTTAGTACATAAGCGTATAACACGAATAGGTAGTAAGATATGCGACGTTTGAAAAAAATATATACCTTTTTTATTTATTATTTTTTTTATTTGAGGGTTCTTTACATAAACTCTGAATATTTTCATCTTGGAATTATTGGAATTATTATTTTATAACCGAATGGAGACCGTGTGTGGTAATTGATAAGCACTACCTTTTTTTTTCCTTATCCGTCCTAATACTGAGGAAGGTAGAAATTAGAGAGAATCTACCCGTATTTCTTGAGGGTATCTTGGGATATATTTTAGGTGAAAACTACCCTAAGTACGACCGCCTAAAATTTGAACTCTGACCTCATGTTCAGCTGTAATTTAATATTGCGCAAGCCTGACGTCTTAGACTCTATGGCAACCGGTGTGGGTAGCCCACCTATAGACTTTCTAGGCCCATCGATAACAGAGGGTGATAAAAATCCGTAGCAAAACTTATTTAGGAGAGGAAGTAAAGTCGTTGGTTTCATGTCGATCGTGGCAAATAAAAGAACCCTGGAAAGTGTGTGGAAATACCTTTCCCGGCTAAATTGGTAGGCTCTTTCGCTCTCGTTCATATAAACTATTGTGGGCTGATATAATCAGTCGGTTCCGAAAGAGCACGTTAACTACCTCAGATAAATAAAAAATAAAAATGATAATAAAGTTGATTATTTTTAGCACCTCATCTTACTACCTGTTCAGCTTATACGCTAGCAAAGTGTTATCATATAATTTAACTCATTCTAGGTAATAAATATTTTTATTTGTGGTACGTAGTTGATGAAACATGTTACCCCCTGTTAAAAAAACAAGTACCCTAAAATGCGTCTCTCCGCCTCGTGTGACATGCGTCCTCCCCGAGCCACTTAGCTCTCGCTCGGAGGTCGGGCCAAATTAAAGCGGGTACAATCGCATTACAGGCGTCGACTAGCGGTAGCCTGATGGGAGGGGTGAGAGGGGACGCCGGGTGCTTGTAATGGCACCTTCCCCTCGCCTCTCTACACTCTACAGCCCTTAACCCAAACATGGCCAACATCATTTCACCAATACAAGGGTCCACGGCTTTGCTGAGTCTTAAGACACATTCCATCAACAACTCTTAACATCAACTCTTTTTTTTTACCTGCGCCGCACCGTTGGGGTTCGTGGTCTAAATGTCACGTTCATTTAGTTTGGTTTTATGCTGATGGGAATGTCGGGGTTTAATCCTGACCGGGTGTACTGAGGGTGATTTTTCCTAAATTGACCCTCCCTTCTCTGACAATTTAGTATATTGCGAGCTTGACGCCTAAAACCACGTAACCACCGCTAGAGGATTTTGTGTGGAAATTGGATTGAAAAAAGGTAAGTAGAATAAGGAGGTAAGCGAACGCAGTCTGACAGTGTAAATTATTCATTTCCAAACAGGGGAGGGAGCGCTCAGCTCCAAATACTCAGCGAAGGAGAAACGTAATTACAAATAATAGCAGCATTCTAGCAAGAACTAATTATTTCCCAGCCATAATAGTTACAAGAGTTTAGATGTGAATTTAAATACTTTATTAAGCCTGCTTTGGATCTTACTACCCAGCCGGGCTATCTGCGTGTTTACACTAATATTATTGATGAAAGTAAGGTATAAACGTGAGTAAAAGTACCCACATGTGTGTGGAGGTAAAGGAGAAAAAATATTTAAAAGCCTTACGTCATTACATCCAGACGGTATTCAAACCTCAAACTTTAAAGTCACTGTCAAATAATACTGACGCCTGAGCCTAAGTACTCACCGGTGAGGGTGAGGCTTTACTTGTTTGAATGCAGATCGAGGGGGAATTTATTGGGGGGGTGAGTGATCTTAGGCTACAGACAAGGTATACACCAGGCCCACAACCTCCAGGTTAAAATGGCTCCGCTCATTGTGCAAAATTGAGTCCTTCAACACGGGGATTGCTACGTGCTGCCCCAAATGGCAACATCGATATCAAACAGGCATTTTTAAAAAAACTTTCACACAGTTTTACTGAAAAGACAAACATTTCCTTCTGGTGTCAATAAACCGTATTTCACAAAGCTATATTCAGGTAACAGTCTCGCCCCTATTCCCGCAACCCCTCTCCCCCATAAACGAGCCTACTTAGACTGCAAATTACCAAGAAAACGTAGACTACAATGGTCCTTGTTTTCCCAAGTGAATTTTTGCAAATTGTATAGTAGTTTTAAACAATCTTCAAACACACTATCAAATAGTTACTTGTGTGAAAAGGATTGTTCATTGAAAGTAGGTAAAAGAGTGATTTGGGGGGAGAGGGCGGGATGGCTGGTAACTGAACCATTATGTTCGGACTACCAGCTCTTCACAACTAACGATCTGGAAGTGAGTTGTTTCACTTGGAAGTGCTGTAATCACTGAGAAATGCAACCATCATTCCCCAGTACCCAAGGAATCACTTTAGGCCGCGTTAAATACTCAGCAAAAAAAAAACTATTTTATTTAAAGAAATACAGATCTTCGGACAACTGTTTAGTAACACAACCGTTAGTTTTTATAAAGCTTCAAAAAACGTTGAACACTAAAAAATACGAATTATTGGAAAGGGTGGTTAGTTGGTTTGGGGTGGTCTATTGGGGGGGAGGGGTGTTGGAGGGGAACAATCACGCATTCAAAGAAAAGTGTGAATTGGTTGACTAACCGAATGTCAATCAATATAATGCCAGATTGTTGTCCTGTGTTCGAAACCCCTCTCCGGTTCTCCCTTACTCACCCCATCCTCATTCATCCTCCCCTCAATCGTGGTATAATGAATGCTACATGAACGCTAGCCTCATCCTCACACCCATAAAGCCTCCTTCTTCCCAAAACCCCATTCAAAGGGGTTCCATTGAGCTGATTCAAATCAAAATCCCCCTCCTGCCCCCTCTCCCAAACTTCCACCACTGATTACCATTCAACCACGAATTCGATTTCACCCCCCTTATCCCATTTTTCATACAACCATACTATCTCTTTCTTTCTCTCTTCAAAAAAACCTTTTTTTATGATACTTTTTTGGTCATGCATTCCTCTCTCTTTTTTCTTTCATTCGTATAATTTTGAATAAAAATGGATGACTAGAAATTGAAAACGAGACCCAAGTTTGAAAGCTAAAAGTTCCCTTTGTGCGTAATGTAAAGACTTCCTATGTGCGTTACGGTGTAATGGAATAATGGTGGAGGGAATGGGTTGGTTAAATGAGTAAAAATAAGAGAAAGTTTCTTGTACGATGTTTAAAACATTTATAGGCTCTATTATAGCACGTACAATGCAGGTAAGTACAAATAGATGGAAACATACACATATATAATAAACACTAGAATTGGAGGTATTTAGAGATGTAAGGAGCTATGAGATCTAAATCATTTAGTTTTGTGGTATCTCGATGATTTTGTTTATTTGGACTGAAATTTTTTAACGTTTGTAATTGTTTTTGGGATTTTGACATTGTAACACACTATTAATTCATGATCAATTTTTTTAGGTTCTATAGGCACAATTTAGTCTCACGGTTAGCGTTCCTAACTTTGAACGGTCCAACTTTCATACGAATAACATTATCCAAAAGCTATAAAAGTGACCTCTTCTTTCACGTATTAATATGTCAAGTTATGTTATGATTAAGATAGTGTATTATATGTATAAGTGTATGGTACTAAAAATGGTACACTAAAAAAATTAGTATCCTTTGATGTTGACATGTCACACAAAAATTAGTGGCATTTTTAGAATCATAATATTGATTTCCTTTAAAATACAACACTCATGATCCGGAGATATGAAATATTTTTTATTATTGTTTGCTTGTATTACATTAGCCTGGTAAGTATCGAAGTGGATACATCAATTCTGGCTGTTATATTATGCTTTCTGAAATTTCAAGATCTTTCAGCGATAACGTTTTTGTTTTGTATTTCACGACTGCAATGGTCCATAAGCTAATTATAGGTATTTTATTTCTTAGACGTTGTCCAATATTTCACTACTTGCGCTTTATGAGATTTCTTAAATCCTTCCTTTAAAACACACCAAAAAACCTTTATCGTATGAAAATCCATCAAAAAGGAAAACGCATGCCCACTAGACAACATTTATCTCATGTTATCGATATTTATTATATTCCCTTCCTAGTCTTTTATCCACCGTCTTTCTATTTTATTTCTACTTTTATTTTCCTACTTGTTTCTTCGTCGGAACAGTCTTCTTTTCTCCGAGCGCCTGGTGTAACGAACTGACGGAATTCCATTAGTAGAGACGTGACTGCTGATTCGCATCTGTTACGTGTGCGTGCGAAGCGCTACGTCGCTACAAGACGGAACTAATCGATAAAATTCTTGAAATAGGTTTTTTTTTTCTTGTCTACATCTTCCTCCTCGGTCATTACGTTAAAAAGCATATTCGCAAGTCTTGGAAGAGAAAAGAGGAGAGAGGGTTTTAAATCATTCTTCACGTCGAATCGTCGTGGTCGTCGGTGGGAATCTTGGAGCCGTCGTTATTACTTTTTAAGTTGAGGAGTACCTTTTTGCATTCACGATGCAACAAATGGAATTTTTATTCTGCAATCCGCGTTTTACTCGCCATGTTGGTTATCCAAATATTAAAATTAGTATGGTAGGGATGAGAAAGGTAGAATTTTGGGGCACGTGTTGAATGTCACTTTTTCAGATTATTTTTAACAAGTAGATATATTTTCCCCACTACGTTTTAATCTATCATTAGAGAATGCTATTGGTGTAATTAAAAATAAAAGGGAAGGTTTGACATTAAGATAAACAACATAGCCACTAGGATAAGCAGATGAATTGGATTTATTAGGTAATAGAAAGGAAGTTGTTGCAATAAATACAAAAATATATATATATATATATACTAGAGGCCATTTGGGAAATACTAGGTTTAGAAGTGAACGCTGAAAAGACTTAGTACATGCACAAACAGATAACACAGATTGGGAATTGATAATTTAGAGATTACTGCGAACAACATATTTTCATTTGGTAAGATCAATGAGTTCAAAAATTTAGGAACAAATTTAACTAGCAATAACAATATTGCAATGGAAATCAGGAAAATAATAACGTCGGAAAACAAATGTTACTACTCGGTCAGGAAGTTGTTAACATCTCGTTTGTGTTAAGAAAAGTAAAACTTAGAATACACATAACAATAGTTTCACCGGTTGTTATATGTGGTAGTGAAACATGTTATCTTATCTTACACGATGAGAATAGATTTAGGATATTCAAAAACAAAGAACTTGGGAAAATATTTAGTCTAAAAAGAGATGAAGATAGCGGAGAGTGGATGAAGTTACATAACGATTGGCTACATACCCTTCTCTCATCCACATATATTGTCAGGATATTTAAAGCTTGCTGGTTTCAGTGGGCAGGGCATAGAATGCGAATGGAAGAAACTAGAACCCGTGCAGGGTATTGACTGGGAAGCCCAATGAGAATACCTAAACTCACATAAGAGGATAACATTAGAATTGACCTGAAAGAGATAGGGTGTAATGAAGTGGACTGGCTAGAACTAGCTCAAAATAGGGATAGGGTCTAATAGGTTGGACTGAATAGGACAGCTCAAGATAGGGATAGGGGGCGTACTTTTATAGGTGTGGCAATGAACTTTCGATTTCCTAATGCCATAGGGTAAGTACCCCCATTTGTTTGTAGGGAGGTTGGGAAACCATTTAAGAAGAAGAAACGCCCCAGTACACAGGGCCATAAATAATACTCTGGTTGCTCCAGTCACACACAAAAAAAAATACAATAGGAAACTGCCTACTGGTGCGGGTGATAAAGTGAACTAGCCCCAATTTAAGAAATTAATTTTGCATTAATCAAGTATAACTCGTGATTAGGATCGAAAACATATGTATATTCAAGCGAGATGTTGACTATTATGGTCGGATTAATATCACACAAACACACATACACTACATCAGAGAACGGCTTACAATCCAACTTAAAACGGTACTCCTAAGGCTACACACATAGTCCCAGCGTCTGGCTATGTTATTTATTAGTTGAAATTAAGGATGAATTAAAGGAGAAAACGGTATACAAATAATAATTAACTATCTCAATATCTTAACTTTAACTTGATTCCCTTCAACCTGTGTTCGGCCCTTCTAACCACTAAGCACTCGGTCTGAATCCCGGCTGTATGAACTGTGAAAGGTTTTCTACGTTGCGGTGTTTAATTTGTTTTTTACTTTCTCTCTATCTTACAGGTAGAGAAAGTATGGTGATCGTCAAAAAAATCGAACTCGAGATTTTGATTTTCCGTTCAGAAATCTTACGAGTTTATAGAAAGAGAGAGAAAGTCTGTGCGGTGCGCCGTACCATTTATTTTTTTATATTTTATTTACAGATGATTACTTTTGCAGTCCTTTAAAATTAATGTTCCTAATAACATGTTATAAAATGAGTGAAAGTTTCGGATATCCTAAATGGGAAGTAAGATGCGTAACACTAAAAATAGTCATCAGTTAAATAACTTGTGTATCAAATACATCCGAAACCATACTAACAGACAGGATCTAATTTATTAGTAATAATAATATTTAGCACCGCGTCTTACTACTCGTTCGGGTTATACGCTTAAGTACTAATTACGCTATTGGGTTAGGAAGTGGGAAGGTTTAATATAGAGGAAGTGGACCCACATTTGCGTGGAGCGAAAGTGGAAAACTTTTTATGAAAACACCCAAGCGAGATTCGAACCTAGATCCCTCCGTCCACGTCAGTCTAGCTCAACACAAAACTAGCGCTTTAGTTAACTACTCCACCGAGGCGGGTCTAATTTATTGACATTATGTTTTGGTTCAAGTTCTTGCTAAGGTCGTTGCCTACCTGTGACGTCACGGTAGGTCGAGATAGGACTTCCCATGTTAATGAATTTACATTTTACTCAGCGAGTTTTAAAGACATAACGTTAAAACAATAACCATAAATTCTTAAATAATTCTTAAAATAGTCCTACAGTGTCACAAAATTATTATTTTTATGTTTATTTAGTTTTTGTAAACGTATTTTTTTTTTATAAATCATCTACAGCAGAGGATATTTGGCTTGGTAACGAAAATGACCTGTAAGAGTCTTCCTGCCATGGTGTGGATTAAAAAAGTTCGTGTAAGCATATGTCTATCTATAAAAGGAAACAAGAAAAAGGCAAAATTAAAAAGCAAGTCAATGTTTTCAAGGTGAAAATATTAAAGTGACTGTGTAAACTCGTCATAGGAAGAGGGAAAGTGCTATCAGTACATAGACAAGAGCCCTCTCAGGGTGAACTTCTCATTTTCTTACCTCTCTTTCTATTTTGTACAATGGAGTCTAAGTGTGCTAGTGCTTGGACCTATTAGTTGTGTCAAGTTAAGATACAACCCACTCCTCAAAACAGCTTTAAAATCTCCCAGTAGGCAACGCCGTTAATTGGTGATTTAGCGCTTTATATACTATGTAAGCTAAACACCCTATAATAATGACAGTAAAAAAAATCACTTCTTACTTTCACATGCAAGGCAGGATTATATATTTAAAAAGCATTTTTAAGATGACTGTACGCTAGATTTCATCCGTACAGAAAAAAAAAATCTTTGTCAATTTACATTTCCGAGTGGTTCATAAAGAGATTCAAGAGATTTGATCATTTTTTCTCGGCTGGCTGAATACATAATGCTACGACATTATTTGGAGTTGGCAAACAACGGAGTAACTTCGTCAACAGATTCACAAAAGAAAAGATGGAACATAAAAGAGAAATAGAAAAAAAGTAGAGAGGACGAAAGAAAAATGAATGTAAAAATTCAGTAGTTATTTTCCTTCCTTTTATTTCTTCTTCATATATATACTCCTTCCACTCCCTCCCCTCTTCAAAAACATTTATCAAAATATAAAGCTATAAAAATGGTCCAAAGTGTGGGAGGAATTCATTTGTGAAATATGGGCTTTAGTCCCATGTTTCAGAAACTAGGTATGAATCCGCATTAATATAAATAAGCCTTTTGAAATCTTGCAGGTAAAATAAGATTAGGTTCTCACATATTCTAGGTATATAGTTTTATTATATTTTTAATAAATATGGTAAAGTTTCTTCCTACTACTTAAATATTTCTCATGAAATATATATGTATTGAAAACCACCCTCTGATCAATAAGCAGAGATTCAAACCTTGACCTAACCGAACAACTGAATAGGGATCAGTTTTACAACAATATATAGCCTGATTTTGGTTGGAAGAGCACTAGATAAAATTCAATCATATTTATTTGCGGCCAACATAGATTACATTTTACTATAGAGCTATTATTTGTGTTATTTTCTAGGTATTGATAACATATAATAAAAGTGACAGTCACAGATAACATGACTTGATGCATGAATAACTTATTCTGTTCTTCCTACCAAAATCAGGTTATAATTGTTAAAATTGTTTTAGTAACTTTAGTAACTACCAGATACTGTTCTTTCCATCAAAATCAAGATATAGTTTGTCATTCTAACCCCAGAAGAACATTATTTGAAAATTCACCTACTACTCCCTTTTAATTAAATTATATAGTTTTACTCACTCTGCATAGCATAGAAAATTTCTGAATTGTTCTTGCATTCATTACCCATAAAAACAAGATTGTTTTTACTTCACCAGGATTCAAACTTGTATCTTTTTCAAAGATAAGTGGCCAAAGTTGACCCTAAATGTCTTGTAAAGGTATCCGAGTTTTTTCAAAAACATCCGTAGTGGACCATTTTAAATAACTTCTATATGCATATCATATTGAAAAAAAACACCAAGTGAGGGCCACACTAATTAGCTTCTAAAAGCATTCAATTTTCAAAAATGTTTTGGGGGAAGACCACTTTTAATATGTTCTTAAGGTATCTAATAAAAAAAATACAAACTATTCCAAATAGCTTCTAAGGGCATCCAATTTTAAAAACTTTCTGGGGGAAGACTACTTCAAATAGCTTCTAGAGGCCTCTAGCTTTTGAAAAAATTACGTGTGAGGAACAATTTTAGGGATTCTTATTTATAAAAATAATTCTGGTGAGCACATGTTAAATATCTTTTAGAGGCTTTCAATTTTCAAAAAAATTCCAAAGAAGGCTACTCCAAATATATACGCCCATGTGCGTAGTCCATCAATTTCTAATTTTTCTATTCTAAACAGCCATGACATGACTTTATACTAGTCAGTTTTATCAAAAATTTAATTTAATTACTCTATACCACTCTTGAAAGTGCCTGGAAAAATGAGAATACCTTCTGGAAAACACGAAAAAAAAGGGAGGAGTTTTTTTGTAGAGAAAATAATTGGTAGCAACTTTATTTATTGGACAAGTTGGAATGTTTAGAATAAATATACTATCAAAACTAAAGACATATATAATTTCAATAGTCCGATCAACGAATTTTAGAAAACATAAAAATAAAATTGGGAGAGACCAAGATTGACCGAAAAAAATGCTTTGGTTGTCATGCAGTCCGATTTTTTGGTAACAAAGAGGTTTGTGCTCAAATCCCAACAGGGTATACCGAGCTTTTATTTTTCACGCTCACTCGCAAATGTGAGTACATTTTCTTTACTTTTGACATCCTTCATTTTTACACCATTAGTGTAAATTTTTTGATAGCGTGAACGGTTAGTAAACCGTGAAACACAGGGATAAGTAAAACATTAAAAAAAAGGGCACTAAACATAATTATTAGTGTTCAGGTTTTACTATTGACACCACCTGTCTAGATCGGTGGCTCACAACCTGGGGCAGGGGGAAGGAAAGGGAGGGGGCGTTCACTAATTCGGATATAAAACAAAAAAATTGGCTAAGAATTGAAGACAGTTTTTATTTCAATCACTTTTCCAAATTGATGAAGAAATTTTTTTCTTGTTGTGCACTGCCTGTCAGTTGTAAAAAAAATAATCAAGTGAACAACCAAAAAGTAATACGATCGTACGAACTCACGTATTTATTTTCAAGTATTGGATTCGCCCCCTTTCTCCTTTTTAATTTGAACTTATTCTACCATTGCAACCACGTGCAACACCACCGAGTTTTCAACCCTGACTCTCATCAAAAATAAACAGTTTTGTCGACTTGAAATGGAAAGCGATTGGTGGTGCGCTCTGTCAAACATCAAACACAATATTCAAGAACTGATGAAAACAAAACAGTGCCAACCATCACACTCATTTTCAGTACATTTTTTTATGCCAATTTACTACCAATATAAAAAAAAAGAAGTGACTAAAAAGCGATTTTTTAAAATACTTTTTATAACTTTCCCAAAAAATAGGTTGGAGTGGGAATTTGATTATCTACCAATGGGGACGTCAGCTGAAAAAAGATTGGAAACCACTAGTCTAAAGTGACAGCTGTAGATAAAAGGGCTTGTTTTGTTCTTTGAAAGTCAACTAGTAACTTTTTGGATTGTCATATAAGTCAGATAAACGCTCGGTGAGGAAGTTTTGATACTTGCAATGCTTACTTAACAACATCAATCTTTGAATAATTTAATTAAAAAATAAATGGTATGGAGCCCTGCACGGACTTTCTCGCTCTATTGTTTAAAAATGGAGATATTTACTCAAAACTTGTAATATATGTGAAACTAAATAGTATACACTAGCAAATCCAAGCATAAATTGCACTATACTTATGTCAAACATTTTTTAAGTCCCGGTTTTAAATTTTATATTTTTATTTTTAAAGAATTAATGTCCTCATTTTTATGTTTGGACCAATAAATATACTAATATTGGGTCCACAAGGGTCAATATTACGTATTAAAATTTCGACTTCCGGTTAAAATTTTCGACATTTTATTAGGTGTTGCACATCTTCAAGTCATCGGATTGCTATTAAATTCCTCATTTATACATTTTGACCAATAAAAAATGTAAATATTGACTATTGAGTCTAAAACGGCAATAGATCGTTTGTTGTACAAACATTTCTCCTAAGAGGTTTAAGGAAAAATAACATGAACTTTTTGAGAGACTTACTTATATTTAATTACTCTATGGCATTGGAGAATTATTGAGTTACAACTTAAGTAGTATCTTTTTACAACTAAGTTCACAAAATTGTATTAATATATTTGCCAATCTCAGAAACTGTTGGTTTTATAAAAATATATTTCATATAAAATTTTTTAATTTTTAATAGTACTACAATTTTGCAATGATAAGTTATTTAGTATCTCAAATAGTTGCGGAGATAAGGAAATTTCCGCTTCTGTAAAGTATCCTGAAAGCCATTTCCATATGAAAATGAAAATATCCAGTTTATTTATAATCTTAATCAACGCCTATATACAAATTTTAATCGAAATCGTTAGAGCCGATTTTGAGAAAATCGATATTTTTCTCTTTTTGCCCTTTATTAAACTACTCTTAATTTTAAGTTTAAACAAACACACAGACAGACGGCATTGTAAAGACCATTTTTAAGAGTTCAGGGGGTCATGAGACGATGACATCCATCAACATTTTAGGTTAGATTTATTTTACGGTCGCAATACTTTACCTTTAGTGTTCGAAAAGCTAGAAATATAAATATATTCGCGTATAGATTTAAAGTTATTGGTTTTATAAAACTATGTTTCTTATAAATATGTGTATCATAATTAGATCTACATATTAACAATGATCAGTAATTTCATATCTCAAATAGTTTCGGAGATATGATAAAAAATTATAACTTATCACACTGGAGCCCTTAAAGTCATTTTGCTGAAATATTTAGTGTAGCCATTTTGTTTGTAATATTTATAAGTGTTTTAAAAAAGAAATATAATAAAAATCGTTAGAGCAGATTTTGAGAAAATCGACTTTTTCTCTTTTTGCCCTTCAGTAAACTACCCTTAATTTTAGGGTTAAATATCCAATTCCAAAAACCCTCGGGGTAACCCTATGAAAACCCTAGATACCAAGTTTTAGCCTGAGTGGTAAAATAGTTTAGGCTCTAGTCGGAGGTACAGGCAGACAGACAGACGGAAATTCAAAAACCACTTTTTCGGATTCAGGGAGTCATGAAACGTCAAGATTCATCAAAATCTCGAGTTGGATTTTTTTGACGATCAGAATACTTTCTCTACCTGTAAGATAGCGAGAAAGTAAAAATTATACAAAACAATCTTAAAATATTTTCTAAAATAATGTTTTATAATGTGGAATAGAATTATCCAAATAAGTTTTCAGCAAACTATTCTAAATTAAGTTTTCCTCATAAAACAAACATATCTTGTTAATCGTAATATACACTCTTCATATATAGATTTTAACAAAATTGTTGATACTTGAAAAATCATAATTTATAAAATCCTTTATTTATAAACTTCATACTTATTAACCATTAAAAAACAATCCATAACCAACTTACAGATACTCAGTTTGAACTAAATCGTAAATGTAATTTCCTAGAAAAAATTTAGATTTTCTAAACTGTGTCCTCATAAAATTACTACTCTTAAATTAATTAATTTTACAAAAACTAACATATAATATTAATTATTATCTAAAACAGTCTCCAGATACCAATGCCCTGGAAACACTTCACGACACGCCACTGCCTCTTCGATATGACAAAGTGACTTTCCAATTCGTTTTTCCTCGACACACGCAAGTGTCCACCATATCGGAGGTCTAGAATGTATTAGGATGGGTTGTATAAATTGAAATATGACTACAGACGTTATTCAACGTGAAATAGCGATTCAGTCGACATTTTCTGTCAAGACAGGCGACCTTTTCAAAGGGGTTTGTTAGTGAGGAGTCTGTAGTAGGCGTGTTGGAAAAAAGGGGTAGCTAGGTTGGAGAGGAGAGAATAATTTAATCGTTAAATATCAACAGTACTATAAAGGATTTGCTTGTCCGTCTATCTGTATGTAAAGGAGATTGCAACTTTAATTATCGCCGATGTGACCCTATATTTTTAAATGTCTAGCTTTTTCTCGAGAAGACACGAAATACTTCACCTTTAATAATCTATAAAGCTTATTTTCATTTTACCGCGTCTTACAACCCGCCCGGAATATATAAGGTATAAGGAAGTTTATAATTTAGAGCAATTAATCAAGAATTTCTCTAGAAGGGGGTGGGAGCCATTTAAGAGAAGAATATCCACAGAAAACTGACCGGGAATCAAATCCCTATTTCCTCATCACCAGCAGACCAGACGAGATGAGAGATGAGTCCGAGTGTCCATTGATGCAGGCTGGGTTTTTTTTAAATCCCCAACTGAGTTAATTACGTATGTTTTATTTATCAATGTAATTTCACATCCCTCATTCAGGGGAATGCTGGCACGTTTCTTTCAAATTCCCCTATATCCCGGTGTCTTTTTTTATCTGGATGAAATAACGATTTTGTTTGTATGGCATAAGGTGGGTGCGATATCTACCGCATGCAGAAAACAGGAATTTTAAAATTTGAGACTAGATCTTTTTTAATTACTTAAAATCCGGCACGACATTTCTTCCGAACAAAGCCGAATACTTAAGCTAGTATAGACTAAACACGTTACATTGATAGTGCTTAATGTATATGGTAAATTATTCAACTGTTCGGCTCGACAAAGCCCTATAAGGGTCGAACAGTTGTTTTACTCGATGGAAGTTCATCAACTGTTGTTTGGGGTAGACGGTATTTTGATTCAGCCGCACGTATTCATTTTATTTAATTACGCATCCATGCCACAACTCAGACCTGAATTAAAATACTAGTGTTCTGTACATACATGTTTAGCATATTAAACGTGGCCATGGTAATAACACACGATTATATACGTGTGAGAGAGACTGCCAAACTATGTAAAACAAGATTAGTTCACTGTGAATTACACTAGTATAGTTGGATTTTGGTAGGAAGGACAATTTATAAAATAAAGAAATATTATTTGTGGTCAATAGTGGTTACATATTTTTATTATATTATTAGTATAATTTAAAAAGTATTGATATTTTCTAGCGAAGGTGATGGTTTTAGATCATATAACTTCTAGTTCAATCCTTGGTCCCGGCACAGATTTATCTGATTGCCAAACCCTTCCTTCACCTCTGACAAGATGTGTATTAATCACAACTTGTGAATGTGAGGAATGCCAGGCCTCTACCGTGGTTCGGATTCCACGTTAAACTGTAGGTCCTCCATTTCATCTCACAATCACCCTACCATTGCACATTAGCGTAAGTGCGTACAACCCGAACGGGTAGTAAGACGCGGTGCTAATAATAATAATAATAATAATAATAATAATATAACTTCTAAGTGCGAATACATTAAAATTATTTTAGAACTTTTATAGCTATCAGAAAAGGTTCTTCCTAAAAGAATCGTAATATGCCTACAATCGTAATCTAAACCAAAAGTAAAGAGTAATAGACTAAATATTTGAAGAAAAAAGATTTAAGTCGTGCAATCAAAATGTAACATTTTTATTATTAAATTTCTGCACAGAAACTAGTTAACTTTGTGATTAATGTTTTATTCTGAATTGATTGTAGCGTGTAGTCTAGATTATTTATGAAAAACTATTTAGCAGCATTTGTCGGATGTTTGTTGGAAATTAGGAAAAGTATACAGTCGGTAAATGCATGTTATAACTTGGTCAGTAAGTTGTCATCTCATCTGCTAAACAGGAATGTAAACACATAATAAACAAAACAACAGTTTTGCCGGTTGTGAAACGTGGTCTCTTACTTTACTTGAAGAAAACAAATTTATGGTTTTCGAAAACAAGGTCCTTAGGAAGATATTTGATCCAAAAAAGGATGAGGGGACTGGGAGGGGTTACATAATGAAGAGTTACATAGCCTGTACTTATCACGAGATATTGTTAGTATAATCAAGTCTCGTAGATTACGATGCAGCGTGATTGGGAAATTCTAGAACCTTGTTCAGGATACTGACTGGCTAGTCTAATGGGAGGATAGGGCCTACCATTGGGGAGATCTAGACGCAGATGGGAGGATAACATTAGAATGGACCTGAAAGAGATAAGATGTAATGAGGTGGACTGGATATAACTAGCTCAAAATAGGGATATTACGTAATGATGTGAACTGGATATAACTAGCTCAATATAGGGATAGGGTGTAATGAGGTGGACTGGATAGAAATAGCTCAAGATAAGGAAAAATGTCGTATTTTTGTAAGGGTGGCAATGAAAGTACTAGTTCCCGGTGCCATAGAGTAAGTCGAGTGTATCTACTACAATTCTCGAATGAAACAAATATGGCACCCGCTTCGTTAGCCGCATGGTCTAACGCGCTACTCTCGCAGTAGACTAGACTGCTGATGACGGTGAGATCGAGGTTCGAATCTCAGTTGGATGTCCAGAGGGTGGTTTTCCTGAAATGGTTTTCCACTCTCCCTCCACGCAAATCTGGGTACACTTCCTCTAAATATAGCCTTCATAATTCCTAAAACCGTCAGCATGATTAGTAAATAAGCGTATAGCCCAAACGGTTAGTAAGATACGGTGCTAAAAAAAAATTACACTGTTTCATTCTATATCGCTATTATTCTCGAATGAAACAAATATGGCACCCGCTTCGTTAGCCGCATGGTCTAACGCGCTACTCTCGCAGTAGACTAGACTGCCGATGACGGTGAGATCGAGGTTCGAATCTCAGTTGGATGTCCTGAGGGTGGTTTTCCTGAAATGGTTTTCCACTCTCCCTCCACGAAAATCTGGGTACACTTCCTCTAAATATAGCCTTCATAATTCCTAAAACCGTCAGCATGATTAGTAAATAAGGGTATAGCCCAAACGGTTAGTAAGATACGGTGCTAAAAAAAAATTACACTGTTTCATTCTATACCGCTATTACAAATACCATCGGCTGTTGTAAACTAATTATTTAACTAACTATTGTGACTAATATGAAACTGTTTTGCTATTGGGACATTTCATACAATTATATTATTTTCTACTTGGTTGGAAAACGGATGAGAGTATAGTATGATTTGATAATTGAAAACACACAAACCCCGATATTTTGTTCAGATAGAGTATAATTTTAATGTCATTTGATTAGTAATAAACATTCAGCTCGGATATGTTTGGTTGAGAAGTGAGGAATGATTTGTTGATAACACGGATAATTAGCTATTAAATTATTCACAAGGGATATATTGTAATTATATTGCCTTTTATTTGGAATCTCTATATTTTATTTTCATTGCGTCTTAGTACCGGTTTGGGTTATACGCATACATTAATTATGATAGTTGAATAGGGATGATGAAAGTAAGATTTAGTAGGAAATGTGTTCATTTTAAATGTTTATCAGCTAATTATTCCCTGTGCTTTGATTACATTATTTTCATGGTTGAAAACCATGACTCGCTTGTAGCTAGAACCAAAACATACACTCACCTTGATAGGCGTTTTAGAATAGGGTACTAGTAAAACAACACTAAAATTCCATAAGTTGGCATCAATCCCTCTAGTTTTCAATGAGAAATGACCTGGCGGGCACTCGAAATGTTTTCCCGCGAGCTACGTGTTCTACAGACCTGTTTTAGACAAACATGAGACCTTTAGATTATGGCTAAGAGAGATCTTTGTCATACTTAAATTAATTATATAGTATTTTCTGGTGTTCTAATAAGGCTGGAGATATAAAAGTCGTCTTGGAAAATGTGTTTAATATAACTCCCCTTTTTTTTTCCTGTACCTTTCTTATTTTGAATGGAGGGGTGATCTCTACTGTTTTTTTTATCACCCCGTCATACGCATATATGATAATTACTTTAACGGGGTAGGGATGAAGAAGAAAGAATTTTGAGGTAATCTAGCAGCATTTGCGTGAAAGGATCGTGGGAAAATAGTTAGGGAAAACCACTCTCAGTAGACTCAACGAGGATTCGAACCCCGATCTCCCCATCTTTAATAAAACGATAGTTACGCCTTAGAATATTCGGCAAATGAAGCGGGATATTTTGGTTAAAACTAGAGAGAAAAAAAATACTGACCTTAACTCTCTCTTTACCTTCCCATCCCGCCTTAAAACTGAGTGTAAAGGTCCATGAAGACACAAACGTACTTTAGTCAACCTGGACTGCAGGTACTAGTACGCGTTTATTGCGAAGTTTATTTACAGTAGTGCTGGTTGGTAAATTAACTGGGGAGGGACTTCCCCGGATCTGTTGTAAAGACCTGGGTGTTTCGTCAGAGCTTACCTCGCGGTCGTGACTGGAATTATGGGAGTGTTCACAGACCTTACTCGCCGAATGTCCAGACGAGAACAGAGATACGGGTAGATATCGGTTTTGTTTGAAACAAATGTCTCTGGGTACAAGGGTGGGAATCACTCAGAATGTATTTTTTTTAAAGTTGATTCAAATACACTACTTTGCGATTCTAGAAAATTAGAATAAATTATGAATCGATGAGGAGGTGTTTTTATTTTCCTTAGCACCGCACCCGTTCGGGCTATATGCATATTTAATAATAACTCCAATGTGTTGGGGGATGAGGAAGGTTAAGTTTAGATGCAGTGTTCCCATATTTGCGTAAAGGGAGAGTGAAAAACCATCTAGGAAAAAAATACCATCTGTAAATTCGACTGGGATTTGAACCCCGATCTCCACTTAATTGCCAGTACAACTTATTGCGAGAGTGACGCCTTAGCCCATTTCACCATCGAAACCCTTAAATAAGTTTTACTCATAAAAACAAATACATCATCTTGTTAATCACAATAATCACTCTCTACATATACATTTTAAACCAAATTGTTCAACCACATTCAATAAAATTCAAATTTTCAAAAATAATTTAATTGTAAACTACCCTACAATTATTTGTTATATGTAAAAATAAAAACGTATTCTTATTTATCATGAAAAACTATTCACAAATTCCCATTTTGAATTCAATCTTAAAGGTCAATTTCCAAAACATTCAAATTTTGTATAATTTGTTGTAACTAAACTACTCATATATTAATTTGTTATAGATAAATAAAGTTATATTATTGATGTATAAAATACTCTCTCGATACCAATTTCCAACCAAATTTTTAAAACCATTTTTTAATATGTTCAAAATTTAAAAAAAAAGTAATCAGTAAACTATCCATGTCCAAACTCCCCGCCTTTCCCCCCAAAAAAAATTCAGCTTTATTTGTCATATACATGTCACATACTCTCCAGATATATATTTTAAGCAAAATCGTTATAGCCATTTTCAAAATAATACTAATTTTCAAAAATCACTCCTCAGTAAACGATCCTCTATTGAATTCATACCAAAACCAAGATGGCCTATACAGGGTTATTTTTTTATGTCAAACACTTCCAAGACACCTATTAAGAATCAAATCGAGAGTCATTTGTAAAATATTTAAAGTTTTTGAAAAATCAGTCATCAGTAAACAACCATTCAACTAATTTTTGCCCAAAAATCAATTATATATTAAATTACTTATCAGTAAACAGTCCTTTATAGAAGGGCTAGGGTGAAAATAAATTTTGTATTACAGTCCTATTAAATCTAAATGTCAAGTTTGAAAAAAAATCCTTCAAACCGTTTAGAATCCGTGGCTAGGGAAGGACAAACAGAATTTTAAAAGCCACCTTTTTGGGTTCGTGTACACATAAAATATAAAAATTTGTCATAATCTCAAAATATATTTTTTTTTCACGATCTCAATACTTTCTCCTGATATGAGGAAGTAAAAACAGTCAATAGTGAAGTTGTGAGCGAATAAAATGTCTCAAATTAAAGCCGTATTTAATTTAAATTTTATTACCAACCTCTACAGTCACTTAATATTGATTGATAAAATCAAAATAGTTCAGCACCCGCTTTGGGGGCCGCATGATCTAGGGTGTCACACTAATAATAGACAGGTGACCTGTTGGTCTAGGGCTAAGGTGTCAGACTTCTGTGCTGGGGGTCCGGGGTTCAATCCTCGGTCCCGGCACAGATTTATCTGATTGCCAAACCCTTCCTTCACCTCTGACAAGACGTGTATTAATCACAACTTGTGGATGTGAGGAATGTCAGGCCTCAACGGTCAACACTTCGTATTAAAATTTCGATTTCTGGTTAAAATTTTAACATTTTGTAATGTGTTGTACATCTTCAAGTCATCGCATTGATATTTAAATATTCATTTATACATTTTGACCAATAAAAAATGTAAATATTTACTATTGAGTCTAAAATGGAGGTAGATCATTGCTGTGCAAACATTTCTCCTAAGAGTTTTAAGGAAAAAT
>CABFWB010000487.1:204209-227106 GCA_902151455.1 Timema bartmani | reverse complement strand
GGCACCACATATCATCATCATCATCATCATCATCACATTCATCTTGTCGGGGAGGGGGAGGGGGGAGTAGCCATACCTACCACCACATAAGACTGCTACATATCCGCCACTGCCAGTAGAAGAGCAGGGCAGGAATGTCCAGCCGACAAACTCTAATGGCATACTAAAATTAAAAAAACAGGAATTTATTAGTCTATGGTATTAAGGCGATTGGCCCTTTTCATTTGACTCGGAAATGCAGAGCCATGAGAATAAACGGTTATCTTCAATAATTTTTATTGTTTTGCAATTTTCTTTTCGCAAATGGTTTGTTCAAGAATAGAAGCATATTGATTAAGTTATACTTTTAAATACACACCTCCTCTATAATTTCAAGAGTGATCAAATATCGTTAAAATTGAAATTTTTCAATAGAAAACTGCCAGCTTCATAACAAAAAATAAGAAAATGTAACAATTAATAAACGTCGATACATTATCTTAGAAGGAGCGTTGAAAATATTAACATAAAAATTTCTCTCGTTCTCGAGAAAACTGATATTTCCAAACGTATGATTTTTCCGTAAGACCTGTCCGGTAGCTAGCGCCATCTACGGTTTCCATGATCTATCTGCTCTTGTTGGCGCGGAAAGATACTATGGTTAGTTGTGAAGCCACACCACGCCTTTCACCCTCCCACCCACCATCCCACAAAATGGATTTTAGATTTTCACTCAACAGGGCCAAGGGGCTTAAAAAGTTCTGGAAATTTCAATCCAAACACATTGCCTTATTGATATACACAATTTAAACATCATATTAGTAACCTTAATAATTGGATTAAAAAAGTAATTTAAAACAAGATAATATCATTTGGCTTTACGGTGACAGTGAATCTTGAGGTTCGAATCCCAGCTGGGTTTACTGAGAGTACCTTATCCCAAATGTTTGCCCACCTTCCCTCCACGAAAATGTGGGTAAACTTCCTTCCTCTAAATTCGAACTACTCCACTAGAGTAGTTAAATGAGTCTAGCCTAGACAAGTATTAAAAGTGGGGAGCAAAAACAAAGTCTTCCTCAAATAATGTGTTCTTTCAATTAATGTTCTTTATTTGTTTTTATTTACCTTAGCTCAGTCGATAGCATTTTTGTCTACTGAGTTAAGGGTCGCGGGTTCGATTCCCGACATGGCCGAAAATTTATCATTGGTGACATGTGGGTTTACTCTTTCATAGTGTTAAATTAACAGCTGGGTCTGGATGTTGTGCCTGACCTAGTCTTAAGTTAGATTATAAGGCGTATGAAGCTATGACAGGCCTAGCAAATAGGTGGTGGAAAATATATTGCTTGAATAAAAAAGTGACCCAGGCTACAGGCTGGAAACAATAATGGATGTAATGTAATTTGTTTTTATTATTGGCAATAACAGTAAAGTGCCCTAGTCTAGAACCAATGATGTTCATATTTTAGAGTATTTAATTTATTTAATCCATCTGAAAAGGATAGAACGATTAAGTTAAAGAAACTTCACCAATATTTATCTGTAGAAAAGTTGGAAAACTAAATTGTAATATAGCTCTGGCACCCCATAATAAAAAAAAACCAAACACGTTCTTTAGCCCACGTTTAACTTAATATCTACCCGCATTGGTGGTTGCACGGGTTGAGCTGTCACACTCACGACATATTGGATTAGTGGGGAGAGGAGGCCGATGTTTGAATTAGTATTGGATGCACGGAGAGAAGTTTTCTCTTATAGGTTTCACACTCTCCTGCAACGCAAGTGCTGATACATTTATAAAATTATACTTTCCTCTATTATATGCCACTAATGTATTTACAATAGAATCTCGCTAATCCGACACCTGTGGGACTGGGAGTATGGTCTGAACGCAAAGAGGGTCGAACTATCAGAAGATAAATAAATATTTACATTACTGTATTACATACATACATAAATAAGAGAGTCTAAAATAAAATAAAAACTTATACAGAAATACATTTTTTAGTGAACAAAATCGGTAATGTTATTTTGTTTGGCAGACGACAGTCTAGACTTAGCTGCAATGTCCCTCCATTTCTTGATCCACAAGATATCCATAGGTGTAGAGCTTTCGTTCTGTTCGATGTACTGAAGAGCAACATCAAAAGCTTTCTTGGCTTCCGTATGTGATACATGAGTAGGCAATTCATCATCCTCATCATCATCAGGGCCTTCATTTATGGTTTCTTCATGAACTTGAAAAACAGCGGCAACGATCTCATCGTCATTTAGTTCTTCATTTGTTTCACAATCTTCATTACATTTAGTAAGCCACTCATCAAAATAATTTGCTAGGATATCATGTAAAGTTTGTAAGTCGTTGATAATTTCCGACGTGTCTGTGTCTTACGCATTCCCAGTTTTCTCACCTTTGATCATCACTTCCGGCCAAAGTTTAGGCCAAGATTTTTGCAGTGTGTCAGGTTTCATTTCATTCCATTACTCGGCTATTGAGTAAATTGCATCTTTGATGCTTACGGATTTCATGGCTTCAAAAAGGCTACAGCCCTCTCCTGTTTGTATAAAACCGAGATGATGTATTTTCGGCGATAACGCCTTTTCAGTCACTTGATCAAGCCTTTATCCATCGGTTGTATTAGAGAAGTTACATTGGGTGGAAGAAATGTGACTCTTATTTCTTCATTTACCTATTCTTCTTCAGAGAGGTGCGATGGAGCGTTATCCAACAACAAAAGAGCGTGAACAGGGATTGTTAGGGTTTTTTATTTATTTTTCAACAGCAGGCACAAATTCGTCAAAAAACCATGACTTAAAAAGATTACAGTCCATCCAAGTTTATTTTTGGTTGTGGTAATAAACTGGTAGCGATGATAAATTAATGTTCTTGAACGCCCCTGGTTTTTTGGACTTGCCAAAGACAAAAAGCGGAAGCTTTTGTGTACCGTTAGCATGGCTGCAAGAAGCAACGGTTAGCCTGTCTTTGGCAACATTTGATCCCATCACGGTCTCATTTTATGCAGCAAGTGTTTTTGTCGGTGACATTTTATAGCTTATGCCAGTTTCATATATATTATAGACTTGGTCAGGTGCCACTTCATTTTCTTCAACAATTTTTGTTTGAATTTCAAAGAAAACTCTTTTGATGCCTCGTCATCAGCTGATAGTTTTTCACCTGATATTGCGCAATATCTAACGCCATGACGGGTTTTCCACCATTCTAACCAATCTTCACTAGCTGTGAACTCACCTTCAACTTCCAATTTTGTGTGCAAATTAATGCCTTTTCTTTGATAATAGGCCCAGATAGCGGGGTTACTTTCCTCCTTTCTTGGCAAAACCATATCTATAACGCGTTGTCTAGCAGTTCCAGTTTTGGTTTTCTTAGTGTTTTGCGACTTTTTAGTGCTTTCTCAGCATCTACCATCACCGCAAAATATTCAATATCTTTTCTATTTTTCCTCCAGTCCTTAATTGTAGTAACTCCCACATTGAGTTCCTTAGCAATTTTTTGGAATAATTCCCCCTTTTCCAGTCTCTATTGAAATTTTAATTTTTCATTTAAAGGAACAGTAACGTGTTTGCGTTTTACTCCTGACATAATAAATGTAATGCAAAAACTACGTACACAAAACACAATCCACACACGACGAGTAATTACCACGCACTAGACGCTAGATGCCGCTGGCTCACTGAGGCAGCAAAATAACCGACTAGTAAACAATGGCCGACCAGTCATCAACAAGTCGGTGCATGCATGCTCTTGAGCTGCAGTCGGACCAACCGGAGCGTCGGAGTAGCCGAGGGCGGACTAGAGAATTTCTACTGTATTCAAGTAATTTGGATGGTTAGTAAGGAACGAAACACACACAAAATTACTTACTAGCCTACCTTTATAGTAAACGTCCCCGTGGTGAAGTGGTCAGTGCACCTGTCTACGAGCCTAGAGGTACCGGGCTTGATTCCCGGCTGGCACCTTGAGAATTTTTTTTGAAAGGGGAACTACCCCAATGGTCAACATGGTTTGGTTAGTTAGGTTTGAGTTAAATTTTAATTGTTTCCACTGGTTCTCCACCCTCATATTCACTATCATCCCCTCGTTTAGTCGGGAAATGGAAATAACCTCCACGGGAAGGATGTACGATTAGTACATTCGGGAGTCCCCTGGGCAACGGTACATTAGTACTGGCTAATCTTTCCACTGCTGGTCTATGAATGATGTAGCTCAGACGCATAATAATAATAATAATAATAATAATAATACTTTTAAAGTAAACCCTTTCATTTTGGCTATTTTTAATTTACCGTGATAAACATTCAACCGCGAGAATTTAACAATGAAATTAAACTCATTTCGAATAACTAGATCTCTCTGAATAATTTAATGAGTTCACCACATTGATGGAAAATGATAGGACCTCGTAAAATATGTTAATTAACTCCAAAATATATGTTTGTTGATGTTATGCCAAGTTTTCATTCATTCGGAATTACATTAAATAAGTGATAGCAGAAATAGCTGGTAAACATAATTATACAAACTATCATATTTTAGAGTATTTTTAATGCGTTCGACAGCAATTTTTTGTTTTTATCTGGTTCACGTCCATGCTGGGACAACATATTTTACGAATCTTAAGAAGAATTTTTTTTTTAGTGAAGGAAAAGAGTAATAATAAATATTGAAAGGATAGAATACATTTTTGTTTTATTTTATTCGGCATCTTATTACACCCAATATCACCTCTGAGGTAACTGCAGGTCTAATGGAGGAAATATTTATGCTGCGTCCTATCTCTCGGTTAACTGTTGCCAAATCGCCTCCCGTTCAGTTATGTCGAGATTCATTTCAGTGGCCGAAAAATAAAAGGCGTCAGTCCTGTGATATAAGTTATTGGCCTACTGATGACGGGGATATCGGGGCTCGAATCCCAGTCGAGACCACTGAAGTATTTTTTCCTAAATGGTTTCCCACCCTCCTTACACACAAATACGGATAGATTACCTATAAAATATTTCCTTTTTCATCCTTACCCAATTATAGTAAATATCATATATGCGTATAGCCTGAACAGTTAGTAAGACGAGGTAATAATAATAATAATAATAATAATAATAATAATAATAATAATAATAATAATAATAATAATAATAACAATAATAAAGTTAACTGACCCAGGCCACAGAATAGAAACAGTAATGGATGTAAAGAAAAGTGATATCAGAAGGATGGTGTACTGTGCAGGAGCTCCTGGCAACATCGACGAACCAGCGTTGCGAAACTTGCCTCATATTTAAGAGAAGATCGACCCCTTGAAAACACAAGAATGACAACGCTGTTTCCCAATAGTAACCATGCAGTTAGTTTCCTCATAGATTATATCCATTTTACCCTTCTAGTCTATTCGGTTACTTACACTAATGGGTATGGATGAGGAAGGTTGAGTTTTTTTTAAATAAAGTATACCCACATTTGCGCAGAGAGAGAGAGTGTGAAACATTTTAGGAAATATAATCTCTTGTACACTCAGCTGGGTTCCGATTCTCGACATCTACCTTACTGGCAAACCAGACAAGACAAAATTCATACCTTTGTCCACGTGCCCGTTGGTGGGGCTGATATATAAAGAATAACACAATCAATTCGCGAATATAGTAGTATTTTCATAGGAACGACTTTTTAGAATATAAAAACCTATTTTCTTGTGATCCACATTGATATAATTTTACAATATCATTAGTGATATTTGATAGGTATTGAATAATATATATCAAACATGACAGCTACAGATACCATGAATTAATGTATTAATAGTTGAAAGTAGATTTATTATTTTTATAGCTGTTAGATAAAGTTCTTCGAGTGAAAATTGGACTTTAATAAAATAAACTCGAAGTTAAAATTAATTTAAGAATCCAGAATCAAAGATGGTGATTTTTAAAATAATACAACAAAATTTATCTTGAGAGTGGATACGATTTTTATCTATCAACGCGTCCTAGACCTATTCAGCTTATACGCATACGTAGCCTAATAACTACACTAATGAGTTAAGGATTGGTAAGGTTCAATATAGATGACGTTTACCCACATTTGCGTGGAGGGTGAGTGGAAAACCACAATCAGTACACCCAGCCGGGATTCGAGCCCCGATCTCCCTGTCGTCTGAAGTATTGTTTAATGCGGGAGTGAAGCTTTAGACCATGAGGTGACCGAAGCAAGTTATCGGAAAAACTAAATTGAGAATAAAATTATAAGGATTTGGTACAAGTATATCACCTGAATAGTATATAAAATATTCAAATTATATCTCCTAGAACCATAATAAAATATAATTAAATTTAATGCACCATCTTTTCTCGAAATGAACATAAATAAGTCCGACTGAACGGTGGTTCGAAACTTGGCATCTTGTATTAGAGTGAAGAACTCTAGCGTAGACATGAATCCTTAGGTGACAATCTCAAATATTATAATGACTTATTCTCCCCTTCCCTACGAAACTATATCTTATTAATTTTGTACGTTTACAATCTAAACTAGCTGCGTTATTGCAAGATTCAGAATAAATTAAATTCGTCATTCAATGTAACGGTATGAAAAAAGTGCTTTTTTTTTTGTAGACGTGATTATATAACTTCCCCTACTACAACTTCATCTACCCCCTTTCTCTCTCTCCCACCCCCTTCCCATCCCAACAAATAACCATTTCGTAAGCAGTCGACGTTACCGGGAAGTTTAATCAGCGTTACTGAATCCGCAATATGTGGATTTGACGCTTTTATCGATCAAAACTTCTGGCTATTGCATTGTGGGGGGACTTGCAGGACATTTCCTACAATTTGAAGGTACACCACCAGTACCTAGTATTGGATGGAAATGACTACGGCTGATTGCTATGAAATGTGTATGTCCGTTCCTGTGACTAGTGGCTAGAGTTGTAAACCACAGATTTCAGGGGACCCTTGTTCGATTCCATGCTATGATCACAAATTGATTTACTTTTAAACGTGAATAAGATGTCAACCTCGTCAGGTCTGATTTTCTGGGGATGGGGAGGTTAGGGTTTTAATCACAGTCGGATATACTGAGGGTTGTTTATTCTCAAACGATTTTCCACTTTCTCTCTCTTTCTCTTTTCCCCCACGCAAATTTAGGTACATTTCCTCTAAATTTGTACTTCCTTAATCTTACCTGATAGTGTAATTAAAATGTGTGTATCTATTACAGTTAATTAGACACGTACAAAAACTAACAAAAAACTACACGTCTCATCGCAAAAATATTACTAATTGATTAGCACGATGAACCCGATTTAAAATAATATCTATTTATTTTCTAACATCGTGTCTTACTACCTATTCAGGCTATATGCATATGTGGTAACTATGCTAATGTGTTAGAAATGAAGAAGGTCGATTTAGATTAAGTGTGCCCGCATTTTCATAGAGGAAGAGTGGAAAAACATTTAGGAAAAGCCACACGAAGAACACCCAAAGGGATTCAAACCACGATCTCCTCGTAATCGGTAGCTTAATCAATTGCGAGAGTGACGCCTTAGACCATGTAGC
Organism: Timema bartmani; assembly: GCA_902151455.1. Taxonomy (NCBI): domain Eukaryota; kingdom Metazoa; phylum Arthropoda; class Insecta; order Phasmatodea; family Timematidae; genus Timema; species Timema bartmani. The sequence goes on along the minus strand of CABFWB010000487.1, from coordinate 219,555 downwards.
CACTGAAGCGACAATTCTCTTATTAAGCTTTCAGTTAAATTTTACTATCAGGATTCAAACTAAAACGCCGTATAGATGATCCAAAAGGGTGTTTCGACCAATTCTTAAGATAGAATGAAAGGGAATGCGATTTCACTTTTTATGATTAAAACGCTTTTTTGCAAAAATTAAAAATATATTTCATCTGTAGATACATTTATTAAATTTTCAAGTCTAGTAATATAATAGTTTTTTTTAAATATTGGTCATAAAAATCGTGGCATTTGACTAGAAACTTTTTAACTGAATAGAAAAAATATTGGTTGAATTACGCGATACCCATGCCATACATTTTAGAGAACTGTTGATATCACAATGTGTAAAAATCTAAAATATGTATCTGTTGAAACAATATTCTATTTAGTTTGTACTAAAAAGTATTTTTCACTATAAAATCTGATAAACTACTGACCTTAACTCTAGTCCCCTTCCATCCAACCATAAAATGGACTCGACTCTTTTTAGGTGGGCTGTAAGGGGACGCTAGAAAAGGTCAGTGCTTTTGTAATTTTTTATAGCAAAACTTTTTTTGGTCAAAATAAATAAAATATTTCTCCAATAAAACAACATAGTTTAATTTTTTTCACATGTTTATATCAACAGTATTTAAGTATCTGTCATGAGCATAGCGGCATTAGATGAAACACTTTTTAAATTAAGAGAAAAAGTTGTCATTAAATTGCAGAATACTCTTAACAGATAATAAACATTATTAATGATATCATCAGGTGAATAAAACTAAACTCTGGGTTTCTACTGGAGCAATATTTGATTTATTTTGACAAAAAAAAAGTTTTTATACAAAAACAACAAAAACACTTATTTTTCTAAGGCGTCACTCTTGCAATAACTGCCGATAACGGGGAGACCGTGGTTCGATCCCAGTCAGCTGTACTGAGGGTGGTTTTTCCAAAAAGTTCCTCACTCTCTTTCCGAAAGGGTTGTAAGATGTGGTACTAAAAAAACACTGACCTTTTCTCGCGTTTCTTACACGCCCACCTTAACACATTCAACCACACCTCTTGAGCACATGGATCATTATCAGCCATAAAAATGTTTCCGCACATTCTGCCTACTATGTCGAGGAAACGAGTTAAAACGAAAAACTGACAATTCCACACTCACACACAAGCATAGTTTAAAAAATTAATTTTATTTGAGGCTCTTCTTTAAAATAAAAAAAAACCCCCACTCAAGCTGATTGATCGTAAAACAGCACTTTCCAATATATCTACGGGAGTATATTGAAAAGCCAAACCAGTATTTTTGTATTATTATTTCGTTCAATAATTAGAAATGGAGATGAGAAGGATATTTTTTAGAGAGTGCATCCACATTCACACGGAAAGGATGAAACGAAAGACAAAATATAATGTGAAAAACTACAGCCAATACACTCAGGTAGGATTTGAACCTCAACTCTCCAGCCACAGACAATCCATTATATTGTGATCCCAACACCTTGAACTGCATAATCAACATTGTGGGCAGATACAGTTGTTGAATAAAAATAAATTGAGTACTATGCTAAGGGACTATATATTATATGGTATGTGCGTGGTGGTGCCGCCGCAAATGTGGTACCACGCTACCCTGGTACCAACACCTGCCCATGGTAGTAACTGGAGTTTCATCCCACTCATAGGCTTGACATTGAGATCTTCTCGCTTTCCCTTGTGTAAGGGAGGGAGATACGCCCAGTGTGCGTGGAGAGGTAGATTCTCCACTACTATTGCGTACTAGTAGAGGTGCCCATGATCTAGCTCTAGCACTTGCACTATTAAATGTCCAGACTAGCACCGGAGCTCTAAGTGGTTCACCACCCGACCTTCTGAGGCCCAGAACCCCCACGGGTCTGCTCACAACATTACTCTTGAGCAATTAAACCACTACCCCATGGAGCCCAATCCAATCTAGGCTACTGAATCACTGCGGGGGGCATCAGCCTGTGTACTACTTATAATAGAAGGATTCAAATAGGAGCTACTAGTCCACAAGAACACACCGACACCCCCGTAGGCACCGACCTCCCACTCCAAACTCTCGACCGGCCTGTTTCAAGACAGGGAAGAACATTTTATGACATTTTCTTCTCCCCGAATTAACTTTTTACCGGTGTTCCAGCTTGACTGGCGGACCCAGCTTTAACCTATGAGGATTTAGTTTGAATCACGGTTGGGCATATGATTGGGTGGTTTCTCACTGCTGTTTCCTCATCCTCTCTCTAAACTGGCCTCGTGATATAGTGGTCAAAGTTCATGACTGCTGATCTAGAGGTCCCGAGTTCGATTCCCGGCTAGTAGCGGGGAATTTTTCTTGAAAGCCAAATAACTCCCATGGTCACTAGGGTTTGATTAATTAGGTTTAAGCTAGGCTAGTTATTGGCTCCACACCCTCAAGCTCACTATCACAATCACCATCACCCTCATCGGGACATGGAAAGAGCCTCCACGGAAAGGATATACGATTAGTACATTCTGGCGTCTTCTGGGAAACGGTACATTAATACTTGCTAATCTTTCCGCAAACTGAGCTACAGATTGATGTAGCCCAGTCACGTTATTATTATTATTAATATTATTATTATTATCCTCTTCTCTCTAGGAAAATGCCGAGCTATTTCAAAAATAGTCAACTTCCTTATCTCGGGTCGAGTCAATATTCATTTGGAAAGGATTCAAATGCCTTTGATTATTTTTATTATAAGATTTATAGTTTTGAGCGTACATACTTAGGGCCAGTAATATAAAGATAATTTGAATGACACTCATTCTTAGATGTATATATATTACCACACACTTGTCATCGTTTTCATTCGTATGAACTATATAGTCTCGCATCTAAGTTTATAGTGTTTGAAATTTGCTTAAGTCTTAAAATAAGATTTTTCTTCTTTATAAGAATAAAATGAAATTTATATTTAAGATTTTACCAAACAAATTAGGTTATCTCAACTCTATTTACGTAATTATATTGACATTTTTCAGTAATTTATAACCTACTAAACAATAGGTGTATAAGCGAAGTTATAGGTGCTTACTGGAAACTTTATTTGACCTACTATTTGATTAATCCATATGCATAAACTGATACGTGACGGTTGTCCATAGGATCAGTCTTATTAACAGAATCAAATCAAGTGAAGTGAAAAATTAAAATCTTAACATAAGAGTCAAACCCGTGACCTTTGACTTTGAAAATACAAAGGTATCAACCACGTCTAGTCTGTTTTCCCCGTGACTGGGAGGTTGGGGCTATATTCCTGGACAGATGTGCCAAGGGTTTATTTCCTTAATTATTTCCCACCCTCCTTCCACGCAAATTTGGCTACATTTCCTTTAAATCCAACCTTTCTCGTTCCTATCCCATTACCATAGTGAAATGCGTATAGCAAGAATGGGTATCAATCCTGGGACAAATAAAAAGTTGCACTGACTCGTATCGCTGGGCACGCAGGTTAAGGCACCAAACCGACTCTTCTTGTTTGCTGGTGACGAAAAGGTTGGGGCTATAATCTCTACTGTCACTGCGTATTACTACCTGTTCTGGTTATAAGCATATATTATAATTATTATAATAGGGTAGGGATTAAGAAGGAAGCATTTTAGAGGTAATATTACCACATTTGCTTGGAAGGATGATGAGAAACAATTTAAGAAAAACAACCACACTCAGTATAACCGACCAGGATTAAAACCCCAATCTCTCCGTCATCACCAGGTTAGTATAACATTAGAGTAATGCCTTATACTGTTCGGTGCAAAGGTTTAAAAAAAAAATTGTCTCCCACTCTCCTTCCATACAAATACTAATACATTTATCCTAAAATACTACCTTCGTCATCTCTAACCCATTAGTGTAAATATGCATATATTTCGGACGGGTGGTGAGACGTGGAGCACAAAAAGTCGACAGTGCACGCTAGCTTATATTACCACCCTTAGCTACTGTCTTATCACCACAGTAGTTCAGTTGACAGTACACGCTAGCTTATATTACCACCCTTAGCTACTGTCTCATCACCGCAGTAGTTCAGTCGACAGTGCACGCAAGCTTATATTACCACCTTTAGCTACTGTCTTATCACCGCAGTAGTTCAGTCGACAGTGCACGCAAGCTTATATTACCACCTTTAGCTACTGTCTTATCACCGCAGTAGTTCAGTCGACAGTGCACGCAAGCTTATATTACCACCTTTAGCTACTGTCTTATCACCGCAGTAGTTCAGTCGACAGTGCACGCAAGCTTATATTACCACCTTTAGCTACTGTCTTATCACCGCAGTAGTTCAGTCGACAGTGCACGCAAGCTTATATTACCACCTTTAGCTACTGTCTTATCACCGCAGTAGTTCAGTCGACAGTGCACGCAAGCTTATATTACCACCTTTAGCTACTGTCTTATCACCGCAGTAGTTCAGTCGACAGTGCACGCAAGCTTATATTACCACCTTTAGCTACTGTCTTATCACCGCAGTAGTTCAGTCGACAGTGCACGCAAGCTTATATTACCACCTTTAGCTACTGTCTTATCACCGCAGTAGTTCAGTCGACAGTGCACGCAAGCTTATATTACCACCTTTAGCTACTGTCTTATCACCGCAGTAGTTCAGTCGACAGTGCACGCAAGCTTATATTACCACCTTTAGCTACTGTCTTATCACCGCAGTAGTTCAGTCGACAGTGCACGCAAGCTTATATTACCACCTTTAGCTACTGTCTTATCACCGCAGTAGTTCAGTCGACAGTGCACGCAAGCTTATATTACCACCTTTAGCTACTGTCTTATCACCGCAGTAGTTCAGTCGACAGTGCACGCAAGCTTATATTACCACCTTTAGCTACTGTCTTATCACCGCAGTAGTTCAGTCGACAGTGCACGCAAGCTTATATTACCACCTTTAGCTACTGTCTTATCACCGCAGTAGTTCAGTCGACAGTGCACGCAAGCTTATATTACCACCTTTAGCTACTCTCTTATCACCGCAGTAGTTCAGTCGACAGTGCACGCGAGCTTATATTACCACCTTTAGCTACTGTCTTATCACCGCAGTAGTTCAGTCGACAGTGCACTTATTGCCTCCTAAAGCGTGGCACACACTTGGATCACCAACAGTTTAATAATACATCATATGAGGCCGTAATAAATGTAGATTCAACCCAATGAAAGAGAACTTGAGAGGCGTGCTGTGACCCGGTATGTCGGGAATAAGTTATATTCTCGGTCGGGTGCACAGAGGTTGATTTTCGATGTTTCGATTTTCACTGGGAAACTATCAGATTCTTTCTAAACAAATGCTGTTACGTTTACTTTTAATTTTACTTTGCTCATCTTCAATCTTTAAATTGAAGTTGTTTGATATCTTAGCCCTTTCTGAACAATCATAATATCAGCACGTGATTCACAAACTAACTTATCTTATAGAGCAAACATAACACCTTTTCCTTCATCTACCACCGTATCTAATCGTATCGGCTAGTTTCTACATTAATATATACAAAAATAAGGAAAAACTCTAGCTGGGATTATTTTACGAATCGATGCGGAGTGATACGAACTAGACGATACGTAAGGGGGCTGGGGGAGCGGGGGTCGATATATGTGTCAGATCAAAGTATCTATCATAAACGTAGCATACGATACGCTAATACAGTGACACTCTGAGGCCTTGTTTTTACTTTATTTTACTTGTATCCGTATCTAATATCAATAGGTTTTCCATATTTTACATCGTATCTCCACGCTGTCTGCTGTGGAGGTATTCTCTCTCTCTCTCTCTGTACAGTTTGTCGCTGCTAGCTCCATTTATCTTCATTATTTACTGAAAACAAAGAGAGGCATTCACAGCGGCTGTGGATAAAAACAGTTTTTTCGAATCGTGAAGTGTACCATTGGTTCAAGTTTATTGCGTGACTTAAAATAGCAATCTGTGAATGGACAGTACAAGAACTTCACAAGGATGTCACCCACCGAATTTGAGTACCTCGTAAATTTTACTGTGGAGAAAATTTCCAAAAATGACATAAGCATCATTCTTCTTGGAATGATTAAAACTATTTCAATCTTTTGAGTTCCAGAGAATCTTCCTCTGTTTGTAAAAATCTATAGACTTTATGACTTTTTCTTGGGACTACTCCATAGCACTTGCATCAAACAGCACAAGTGAACATTGGACAGGCCGGGGCAGCCGCGTCCACACTTACTGTATCAGTATCGAGTATCATTTCTTGGTAGCCGGCGAGTTTACCGAATAGCAATTTTTCGAAAATTAGTTTTTCGAAATCAGTTTTTCAAAATTCAATTATTCGAAGTCTAATTTTTCGACATAGCAATTTTTCAAACTAATGGTTTTTCGAAAATCAATTAGGTGAAAATAAATTTTTCTAAATCATTTTTTCGGAAATAAATTTTTCTAAAACCAATTTTTCGATCTAGAAATTCTTCGAACGAGAAGTTTTTCGAATACTTCTTTTTTGAAAATGAATTTATCTCAAATCTGTTTTTCAAAATAAATGTTTTAAAAAGAAGGTTTTAGAAAATAATTTTTTCGAACAATAAGTTCGAAGTATAATAACATTCTAGCTTAGGTTAGGTTAGGTTAGGTTAGGGGTAATTCTCCCTATAAGAGAGTGAGGATAGGGGTAGGTGATTCCCAGTCCTCGATAAAATAACTTCCGGAAAACTCGCAGTTCGCTAAAGTGACTCTCCGAAAAAAAATTGCAATTCGCAAAATTGATTTTTCAAAAAATTGATTGTTCAAAAAATTCATTTTCGATTATTTGACTGTCGAACAATTGATTTTCGGTAAATTCACTTCAGGAAATTGATTTTCGGGCAATTGATTTTCGAAATATGTGGTTTCGACAAACATATCGTTAGGAAAATTGATGTTTCCAAAAATTAATTTTAGACAAAATTACTTTCGATGGTTTTTAATTCGGTGAATTGATTTCGATAAATTGATTTTCGAATAAATTGTTTTCGTAAAATTTACCTAGACCCCATTTATTTGATGTTTCGGCGAAATACCGACTCCAAGTGGATCATTGTCGTATCGTATCTCCGTACCTACTTGCTACTCAGATACGATACAATTATACGATGCAGTGCCCCACCCACACTTGGCCGATCATGATACGATACGGTAATGTGACACATATTTGGACCCACCTAAATACTGTGTGCCTGCTGATTACTGAACTATTGCGATAAGAGGGCCACCTCGCTAAGTGATAAATTGCCGCTCAAACGTTCGGCTCTGACACAATATTTAATTCTACGATTCGTTATTTTAAAATATGGTTCACCCCAAAATAAAGTCAAAAGATTCCGACAGGACTATATTTCCTAAATAATCCTAAAGTTAAATTTTATTAATAGAAACAAATGTGTTAAAATGTGACATTGGCTTATTTTAAATGACATTTTAATCATAATTGTGGAGCTATGAGACTAGGCTTGATGAAAAAATTGCTCTAGATCTAGCCTTCCTCTAACAAATACAGTAATTTTTTGATGGTCTCACAACAGATCATTTTAATTTATTAGAGAATTAGCAGCAAGCTTTTCTCTTTACCTTGAGATAAGAAGTTTCCTAGTTTTATCACCCCCTTTTTTTTATTGACATGACAAAGGGTGGTTGTAGATGAAGGTTGTAAAGAATCAAAAGCCTGGACAGAATAGAGAGGTAGTTCCAGAAAAAGACACATACTATTTTATTTTAACTTGTGTGGCCTGATAGCGATTGATACTTTCTCGCTGACCGAGATAGCCGCATTAAGTAAGTTGTGATAGTGAGCGTTTGCGTGTAATGCATCAAAATTAGCCTTTATATTGATGATTTTTCCCTTTTTTTAGGATGAGTATTTCGTATAAGACATTTTATTGTGCGCCTAACACTTTAAGATCCTATCTGACAACACATTAACCGTAATATTAGATACAGGATTATGCTCGAACCAGAAAACACATTGATGTGTGCTTTTTATATATTCAATACTTGATAATAACAAAATCGGGGGCAGGGAAGTAGCTTGTTTTTTCTTTATTATTTTAAAATAATTATTTTTTAATTTTATTGTTTTTTTTTTAATATAATAAAATGGTTGCACTTGTCTTAATTCCACTGTTTTCTTAAAGTAGAATACAGAAAACCACACCACGACTTCACGTCTGGTTCGAGCTGTCTATTACCGATCTACGTTAGCTGCTACCCGTGGGGTGAGATTGGCTTTAAACCCGCGTAACCGCCGGCACGGATGAGTGTTTGACTGTTTTTAAAGTATGGTTTTATGAACGTCAGGACGGAAAGAACGAAACTTGTTCGATAACCGTGTGGTTGAGCGCCAACCACCGCGTATTACACCACATCATGCCTGATGCTGGTAACTATATGTCAGGATCGTGCGTGGGCTTCCAAACTTGTTGGGTTGCGGTGGCTGCGACTGGAGTTTTCAAGCCTCATCGGTACTGGGGTTTGGAATTTTTAAAAAAGGGGATATAAGGGGGGTTGTATTATTTTATTTTTAACAATGATCATGTGAGTATGACGCACGTTTAAATGATCACTTGCCACGCCTTTAATACGTGATAGTTGGATTGGGGTTCCTTGGCGGGAAGGAAAAAAGTGTTCGAAAAACTGTGTTTTCACGGATTTTAGGTTCCATCAACACAGAGGAATATTGGTAAACTTTGTTCTTTAGTATGTAGAGTGTTTAACTGAAGGTCTTTTATTCTAATCCAGGCATAGCCTAAAAGTACCTATTTAGTTGGTGAAATTGGGGCTACCACTTTTCGAATGACCAAATTTTATGTTTGCTCTATTGTTAAGTCAATTTTTTTAAAGTCATATGCTGAAATGATTGTTCATAGAGTGCCTGAGCTTAGTTTTCAAAACAACTTACTCTAATTTAAGTAGAAGTGGATAAGCATTGTAAATAAAAATAAATTTATTTAGAGACAATCTGTAAAAGTTACAGTGAAAACTTAAACATCGAATATCAACCTTAGTGCACCCGAACGAGAGTAAAAACTAGATCTGACCTGAAATATCAGAGGCCACCAGTCGAGTTCTCGGGGGTTTAGTGAAATATACATTTATTGTTGCCTTATTTGATGTATTTTACAAGCTTTTGGTGACCTAGGCCTAGTAAAACACGGTACTAAGATCCCAGACCATTAAATTTCACCACTTGACGAAAGGAAACGAACCCCATTTCTTACTAATATACTTCAAACCCTCATCGGGTATCGAATATAAGACTTTTAGATCACTAGACAGAAGCCTTACCAACTCTGTAACTGTATCTAACCCCCATTCAAAATTAATATTGTCAAGCCTATTTGTTTTAGTAATGAAAAAGCTTCCCCATTTGACGGTAGCTCTCTCGCGAGTGGTTTTTCGTAACGATAAAACGAAAGAGAAAGTACGTCACATTAATTGCATTCAGCGTAGCCCTCTCTTTCTAACGAGGTTGCGCGCATGCGCTGTCACGCCATGAAGTAAATTGAACCTCTCGTCGATTTATACCGCGAGATTCAATTTAAAAGATAAGTCAATAACTATATCACATAATGAAATCGCGTGAATTATTGCTGCTCCCTCTCCCCCTACCCCTTTCTCACCCTCTTCAGTTTGTGACTTCAAAACGTTGCCTTGTGTATATATATATTTTTTCTTCCCCACCCCCTCCATTTCACTTCTTTCGCCTTTTCAATGCATAGTAAAAAATTGTCATACGAATTATGTGTTACGGTTTTCACGTCGCTGAATGGTAGAGGAAGGGAAGGAGGGAGGGGATGTCAATGTAAAAAATAAATAAAGCATAGTTATATTATGTTGATTTTAAAGCCGAGGGAAAACATAAAAATGTGATATAAGCTTCTATTGTAATGTTGTGATAAACGCCTTAAGATAGCATTAACCATGAAATAGGAAAATATATTAGTATACGCTCTCTTTTTTTTGTCCTATATGATAAACTTTTCGCAATATTTTCCGAATTATGATAAGGGGTATAAAGATCAAATATAGTGTACAAGAGCTACTCTACGATTTATTGGTTTATTCAAACACAATTATTATAATATTTTAGAGACCATAATTATTTAATATATGTATCTATATTTATATAGGTTTATAACATTTTGAATTTCCTATTCATTTTGTTAAATAATTTATAAATATGAAAACGCCAGATATAGTTTTTTTTTAAATAATTTATTCTCTCAATAATACAGTTATATACTTTGGTTCGGTAGGCAGTACTCATCATATAAATTACACTCCTCTATGTCACATTAGCAACACTATATAATTTATCAATTGTTTTATTTTATTTCTTCATATTGGTCACTTACCATTATTTGTTGTTCATTTCACAAAAAAGGTTTCTTATTAAGTAATACTTGAAAATCTCCCAACCTTCCGATAATTTATATTAAAATAAATCGTCATCATAAATAAGGTATTTATAATCTCATTAATTTAAGTGATTATTTATTTAACATTTCGTACATTATCTTTTAATTTCTCTCGACTATTTACATTTCTAAAGTTTAACTTTATTAAACTTACAATATTACTAACATATATCTATACAATATTTCACAATACATTGGTTTTCCTCAGACCTGAAGATGGTGTAACATATAACACCGAAACACGTCGTTATAGAAGACTAAAGATCAAAGAAAAAGGGAATAAAAGAATAACAAAGGAGATTTAATTATATCATTTATTACTTCTTACCAATTAAAAATGAACATTATTATAAATAGTTTTTATTCGATCCAATGAAGACTATACTATTAAAATCTTGCTTTAATGATTAGTTCAATCGAAATGTTCTTGGATTGTATTAATAAAAGGTTTAACTTTCAAACATTTCTCTTTTATACATATATGACTGATTTTAAAGATTTTTACTCACATACATTCTCGTAAAAACGCACCATTGTGTTTATAAATCCTTGCATTTTTTTTTAGCGACTATCATTTGATTCGACTGTGCATTTATTAATAATTTAACTTAACGTTTCCTACAGTTCAACCCTTCAGAAGATAAATCACAAATATTGAAACTCAGATTATTTCAAAGAACTAGTTTGAACTATGGAAATCATTCGAGCTTAAAGCGATAGTACTCGTGTTTCATGCAACAATAAGCAAGTTGAAAACTTGTTTGATTAAAAGCCAAGAAATTCAAATGTAAAGAATAATAAAATATACTTTATGATCGACTTTATTCATATGAGTTGGTACATTTCTTTTAAAAAATAAATATTTTATTTGTGGAATTATTATTGGTTGATGACATTGGCTGAGTTTGACTCCAAATCAGGTCAGGAGGGGAGCACTTTACCCCAAGACCACCAAGGTGGACGGATTTTTTTATGTTGCTGGTAAAATACTCATTAGTAGCAGTAAAACTTTTTTTTTGTGCTTCACGTCTTATTATCCGTCCAGGCTATCATTACATTGTATTTAGCCCCACGTTTTTCTACCCATCCGGGCTATTCACCTATGTAGTAATTACGCTAAAGGGTTAGGGATGTGGTAAGTTTAATATAGAGTAAGTGTACCCACATTTGAACAGAGAAAGAAATAGTATGGGAAACCATTTAGGAAAAACCACCATCAGTACATCCTACCGGGATCGAACCAAGATCTCCCCGTAATCGGCAGTCTAGTTTATTGTGAGAGTAACGCGTTGGACCATGTGGCCACCGAAGAGGGTCGTCCAAGCTATCATCAGAATGAACGACTTAAGGGTGAGTAAGCTATAATTTATAATCAAGTGTACCCTGATTTGCGTAGGTGAGGAATAGGGAACTATGCAGGAAAAAGCAGTTCAGTACGCTAAGTTGTTTAGGTTAGCCAGGAGTGTGACTAAAGGGTAGTGGACATTAAAGTATATTTTTAAATACAATCAGCTGGGATTCGAGCCCCGACCTCCCAACCAAATTAAATTAGACTTACGCCTTTGCATTTGTGTCCACCATCGCAGGTATTTACAAAATTATTTTCACTAATAAATAACACATATACATGTTTATAAAATACAAATGCATCATATCACAGAAACACTAGTGCTCAAATAAATAATCAATAATATGTCTATACATTCGCAGACAAGTTAATAAGTACCATATTATACAGAAATCTGTGTTAAATAATTATTTAATATTTAAAAAACACGGATTTTAATTATATTATCTTATTTTAGAAATAATTGAACTAAACGAGTATCTTCATTCTGTCATCTAGTCTATTTTCCACCACAATCTCACGACTTGAGCTTATTGTACCTGTTATTTGGAGGTTTTTTTTTATTTCCTGACTTTCTTGGGCCCGTTTGAAATAAATCACATACATTTATCTCAGGCTTATTTTTTCCCTTCAAGAGAAAGACCAGATAAAACTAACAAGCCCACGGTCACACATAAGTGGCAATTGTTTGTCGAGGACATCCCTATGTGAAAACAGTACAAAAAGAAAGGTTTTTTTTTTGTGTGTATCATCCCTCTATGTGATCCTCCCTTCTTACCCCTCCTAACCCTTCTCCCGAAGGAGCTGTAATAATGTACCTACTCGTGTGGAGGGATGAGGATCCAGCTAGCTCAAGAGTTGGAGGACCAATATTGACACCCTGTGGGTATACTGCCTTGGTAAATGTTTGCCGGGCAAACAATCTCTTCCCCGTACCCACCTTTTCCCCCTTGCCATCACTTCGTCACTCCTCTATGTCCTATGTCATCGTAGGATCCTCCTTTTCCTTCTAGATGGGTGCTATTGGAAATAAGGGGGAGACCCCCAAGGCTCATTTCTTGGATTTAGATCGGAGGACTCATTGGTAAATTTCGTTAATATTTATTTTTATTACTTCACTCCATCCTGGTACCCCTCAAGGCTATCCTAATCTAATCCCTCTTATGGAGTAAGTATGAGAAAGGTAGATTTCAAAGGATATGTACCTGCATTTGTGTGATGGAAATGTATGAAATAATTTAGTAAATAATAACACCCTAGGTACACCAGGTCGTTAATCGAACCTAGACCTTTCCGTCACCAGAAAAACAGACTAAATGAGCGTGATGTTTACTCCACGTGCTTACCGAGATGCGGGTGTTAATACTTACTCCCAAACGCGTAGTAATAAATCAAGAGTATAAATGTTCCATATTAATAAAAAAAATTATCTAAATGCGATACTCCAGATTGTGTTTTTAATAAAAGATATATTTTGTGGGATTAAATTGTCAGTAGGGCTATTTTATTTGTAAAATTAAGAATACAATTTAATCCTGGGCTAATAGCTGCTTTAATCTCCGAGTCATTGGTATTTGGAGTGCCAAAAATCCCTTTGGATGACCCAACCGCGATTTGAAAGGCATCATAATATGTGGGGTAGTGTCTCGATTTTTTCTACATCATATTTTCAATTCAAAAACATGCGACCAAGCTTGCGCTGTATAGGAAGTATTATAAAAAAATAGAATTAATTCACGTAAATTTAATATATCATATACAGGACAGAGTACTGGAATATAATTTTCTTATAATTTTTTTTATTCGTCCACTAAGATTTAAACTTCAAAAATGGATGGTACCACGGTTAATTTATATCTTAATGATCGTAACTTCACCGTTTTAACATATGTAATTCGCTCACAGAATTAGTATCGTAGTTTAAAGATATTTTTAGTATAATTATTATTGAATTTATTTACTTGATATTATTTGATATTGTATTTTTAGGCTTTGTGTAATTTTTTTTAGTAACGCATCTTACTTACCGTTTGGTCATAGGCATATGTACTAATTACGCCAATGGTTTTAGGGAATAGGTATGTTATATTTAAAGGAACTCTACTGGCATTTTCTTGGAGGGAGGGTGGAAAACCATTTTGGAAAACCACCCTCTGTACACCCGACCGAGATTCAAACCTTGGTCTCTCCGTCATCGGCAGTCTAGGCTAATATGTGTGATTTCTTATGTATCCTCAGTACTAAACATATGTATTACAAAAGGCAGTATGAAATTTCTTTGGTTTGCAACATTCACAACAACAAACAAACAAACAAACATACACAAACACACTTCAACTAGTTTAGTTTTATTCCAAGAGCCCGTCCCTGTTACACCTACCTCCAGTGTACACCCCTGTATCAGATTATCTCGGTCAACAATCGTTAGGATAAGGTTCTTTATATTTTGTCCTTACTTAGAGATCCTGAGTTTAGGGTTCGTATCCACCAGACTTGAAGTGAACTACGGTAGTAGTAAGTCATAGTTAAGAGACAGTATGTTGGAAAAACTACATTTTATTCGTTTGTAATTCTGTCATATTAAACAACGAGTTTCAGTTTTGAAATTCCAAATGGTTTTATAAAATTTGAAAAAATCAAAAATACCTCAATAAAAGATAATTTCCATAATAATTTTCCTACTTTTATCAAATGTATCAGAAAAATAACTGTCGCCTGCTTTCTCTTTATTAAATATAATCCTACTTAAATGTTGGCATTTTATTTTATAGGAAATCAAATCATTGAAGAATAAAATAATCCCATCGTTAAGTTTCACCATATAAACCATAAATAAAACAAGTTCATAAATTAGAATGGATATAGACATATAAAGACTTACAATGATCACAAACAACCAGATATACCACAACCAAGGACATTCGATACATCAAGTTTTTCATTTTAAGATAAATTTAATTATACATTATGTTCTTTCCTTCAACGTTTGGATAAAATTTGTTCTCCTTGCCTTTTAATTTTCCAGCTAAAAGCATACTTTTTTCTCAAAATTAAAATTTTCATGCGATAAAACGGACTGGTATGTTGGTGTGATGAAAATAATAACAATAATATAACTTTGTGGTACAAAAGTATCTTTATATATCGATTAGTCGATTGTATAATGTTAACAACGAATATAACGGTTATGGAAATATGGAAATGACATTTATACACTAATGTATTTTTAAAATCGAAACATACAATTAACGTAAACATTATTTACGTTAACCAATATACAACAACATAAATTTTCTTTAAAAATATGATAATTCTATCAAAAACGTTGAATTTTGCGTATTAATAGATTTACAGTTCTATTTTGTGAACTCATAAATACCTAAGTATGATTACTTTGAATATGAAACAAGTATGTTTGCTTTTAAAAGAGATGTCTCACATGTTTAGTAATAAATGGTACGGCACACCGCACAGACTTTCTCTCTCTTTCTATAAACTCGTAAGATTTCTGAACGGAATAATGTACATTGTATCATC
>CABFWB010000487.1:151490-193890 GCA_902151455.1 Timema bartmani | reverse complement strand
TTTTTTTAGCACCGCGTCCTACTGCACGTTCGGGTTATATGCATATGCACTAATTACGTTAATAGGTTAAGGATGATGTAGGTGTAGTATATATAGGAAGTACCCGCATTTGCGTAGAGAAATAGTGGGGAAACCATTTAGGAAAAACCTTTCTCAGTGCACCCGACTGAGATCAAACCTTGATACCCCCGACCACGGCAGTTTAGTCTAACATGAGACTAGCGCTAGACCGTGTGGCTACCGAGGCGGGTTGGAAGGGAAATAATCTAAAAGAGCTTCCGAACAAAGCATGCCTACAATGTGTCAAGTGTGTACTAAGCTTTATAGTACTCAACTGAGAAAACACACCCGACTCGGTGGCCGCATGGTCTAAAGTGTCACTCCCATAGTAGACTTGACTGCTGATGATGGGGAGATTGATGTTCGAAGCTCGGTCAAGTGTACTGAAAGTATTTTCCTAAATGGTTTTCTAATCTCCCTTCACGAAAATATAACATTTCTCGTCTCTAAATCATCAACACAATTACGTAAGCGTATAAACAGAACGGGTAGTAAGACGCGGTACTAAAAAAAATATGAGAAAACCATTTTTATATATTTAAGTTCCGATTAAATGTAACCAGATTAGCAAGGCTTCGAATATGCGAGTATTTTTTTTAAACTTAGAAATATATAAAGTCTTATATGCAAGTAAATACGGTACCAAAGGTTAGATGACTCAGGAAGCAAATTCCTCAAGCCATGGAACTCTTGCCACTACCATTGAAGTACTCCAGAAACAAATTTCTTATATCTCTGGCAGCTTTGCTTGGGGACCCAGTCTTGTTAACCTGAAGTATAGTAGCTGGATCTCGTTGTAGTCCATGAACGACAGTGCTTGTTTCTTCTGACTCCGTATCAAAGCATTCAGGTGGGGTGTAACTAGGGGATGATTTAATGCGAAGGAAATTGTGCAGTGCACAACATACAAGCACAACTCCCTTAATCCTGCCTATGCTTAGGTGAATAGGTTCTTGGAAAACCCCAAACCTCGCTGCCATGATGCCAAATACGTTTTCGATTATTCTTCGTCCACGCGAAAATCAGTATTTGCATTCTTTCCTTGCCTTAGTGTAGCACCTTTCATGAGGTGTTATGGCATCCCTCGTGTTAATGTCCTTCTTCTCAATCAAAGGAGAAACCGTACGCAGAATTTCAAGGTATGTTTCTTCATTCATAGGCATGTACAGTAGCCCCATGGCTTCTTTGCTGCTGACTGACAGCTCGCAGCTGACTTCTGACAGTCAAAATGTAGGTATATACCTAAATTTTGACTGTCAAAAGGGACATCTGTTAGACATATGTTATTGCAGATCATATGGTTCGATGTAGGGATACATTATTTGGTCTGGTAACTTTTCAAAGCCATCAGTTGTCAGCTGTGATCTGTTAGTCAGCACCAAAGAAGCCATGGGGCTACTGTAGTTATGCCAGTCTTTAGGATGAAACTTCAGCTCTTGCAGAATATTAATATGTGAATACTGTCCTCGCTTCAATAGCCAATCCTTCACCCACAATTTTATTTGCCATTCCTTATTTGTTTCTGCTAATGTTTCTTCCATATTAAAGTAAAACACTAAAAAATGTCCAGCCCCAACAACTCTCTATTTCATACTAGCCGTGTGTGTGCAAAGCTTCAATTTAGTTCGGAATGATCAGTCCGAACTGAGAGCTTGACTGACCGTGTGTGGGGCCCTTTAGACTACCAATGTCGAGGGTTCGAATACCAGTTAGGTGTATTGAGGGTGGTTTAGCCTAGATCGTTCTACACACTCTCTCTACCTCTCACCACGCAAATGCAGGAACAGTTTCTAAAAATTCAACCTTCCTCATTCATAACCCATTACCGTAATTGGTACTAATGCATACAACTCAAACGGGAAGTAGGATGTGGTGCTGAAAAACAAAAAATCTTCTTTAAATAAATTTCGGACACTTAATCTGGCGAGAAAGGTGTTGTTGGAACGGATTTTCCCTTCTCCCATGAGTGTAGCGGTAGGCGCACTGAGTGGCAATATAACGGTCTGTAAGTGTCAGTGCTGTCGGTAAGAGTCTCTACCATCCAATGACTCCCTTCTCCTCCTCTCTCCAAGTCAGTTTAATTTTGATCCAGGCAAAGGAACCAAGAATTCTCTCACCCCTTAACTCATCCCCACAACCCCCTACCCCCCTTTACTCAGGCAGGACCCCATGTTTCCATTACCCGCTCCACGGAATCTCAACCTCATTTTCTCGGCCGTTGATTCTGTTTCTGTCTTGACGCGCCGCGTCCTCCACCCTCTGTCCCGCTATTCCTTCATGGTTCCCCTCGCTGGCACCCCTCCTCCCTATTACCAAGAATGCACAAGGTCCCCCTTTTATTCCACCCCCCTATGGGCTATTCGCCCATCCCCACGCCATGTTGTGGCTAAGGGTCGAAATGGGTGAAGGGCTTGAGCCAACCTCTAAAATCTCCCGCCACCCTTTCCCTTCATCCCTTGGACGTCGGTCACCTAGTATCATGTTCCGCTACCTTACTATGACCGGAAGCGGCTAGTTTTGATTTCCAAAATGTGTTCGGTTAGATATTTAATAAATTTCGTCCTTTTTTTAAATTAAAAAAAATGCTGTAGTGTATCAATGCTATTTGTATACTTAATGCTTTCCAGTGATAACGTGGTCTAATCATCATGTTCACAAAATAATAGATTGCAAGTGCCATTTTAAATTCGAATCTCTACCAAGAGCGTTGGAGGATGATTTTATACTTGCGATATATCACTGAGGTATTTTCATTCCTCTCCACACTAATTCAGGTGCATTATTTCCCAACTATTCTCTTCCTTACGCCATAGATTGTCATTATATTATAGCTCTTGCTAAAATATGTAAAATAAAATAAATTATCAGTATCCAAACACTAATATTTGACTAGCAGTGGTTTTAAAGTTGGGTGGAAGGAGACGCGAGATATGGTATCTATTTTTATAATTTTCATTTTAAAAAAAGGCCCAAATAACTTAAATATTGTTTCAATAGCTGCACTAAGTTTAGTTTTCTACATATTGTAATCTCAAAAGTTTTGGAATATTTGCTATGAGCATTGTGACATTTGACCAGAAACCTATTAAATGAAGAGAAAAAGTTTTTGTTAAATTACGCGATGTCCGTAGAGGATATTAAAAAACGTTTTAGAGTATTATATTGAAACAACTAAACCTCAACGTATCTACTAAATCCATATTTGTTTTATTTTGGTCAAAGGGTGTTTTTGTAATAAAAACTGAACCCTTAATAAAAATAGTGTTATTTTATATGTATCTATTATAGCCACACTCCACTTTCAAAAGTTAACGCTAAAGATCACGCAACTTTACTTAGGACTTTATGACTATTTCTTAGAAACTTTTGCAAATGCCAGATATTCCCTCCTACCAAAGTCTTAATATACCCAGCTAAAAGATTTGAGTTTGGGCGCAGTATATATACAACTAGTCTTAAGCCCGGTTCTCACTTGAACATTTGTTCGTGCACACTCGGTTTGTACTGTTCTTGTGTGGTGTGATTCGACTAGTGAATACCTGTTCGCGAGCACGCGCCGAGCCGAACGCTATCGAACAACTATCTTTTTTTGGGGGGGAGAGGGGGATGTTCAAAGGAAGTCAGACGTTCGCTTGTGCTCAGTGGCTACGTGTCTTCGCACCAGTTGCTGAGAATCATGAAGTGGGCTGCTGAAGAATGTTTGTGGTTAATTTATATATATGAGGAAAACTCGGTGCTATGGATCTCTCAACATGGACTTATTTTGGTAAAGTAAAAAAACACGATACGTGGGATAATATCGTGAAATATTTTGGATCTTCCGCTCCAGAATTGAAGAATAAAATAGTATGCTAGCTTTCTTCCAAGATGGCATCCATAAGAAACTTCGGCAATGTACTTCGTCCAATCCTCTTGACAGTGTTGTATTTTTCCTCCTACAATACAATCGCCTCACCCACATTTTTCTATCCCTCTTTTTCCTCATTCTAGTCAATAGAAACTATTTAATCCATCTTGAGAGTGAGCAATAGTACTTGTTCTATTCGCGGCAAAATTGGCGTGAACAAGGCGAGCACCAGCAAACGGTCCGAATGCTTGGAGTTTTCTGACGCATCATTTGTTTGCACCCGTTCGGCGTGTTCAGCTTGTTCTGTTCGTTCTGAGTAAAAATGCTCAAGTGAATACGAACCCTAGGACTGAACCAATCTCCCAGAAAAACTTCCAAACAATTATGATAACTATAAATGTTTACAATAAAAACAGCAGTTGCGTATACGTAATATGATCCTTTCATTGCAACTTTGCCCTTTTGTTATGTAGCGTTGAAAAGTTACCAACAACGCTCTCAAACCCGACTGCTTCTCAATATTTTCTATTGTCCTTTTTTAGAGGTGGTGCAAATTATGATCACTTGTTTAAGTGTCAAACATATTTAAGAGACGGACGAATAATAAAATTTGTTCTAGTAGATTTTCAACTATCACTAAACACCACACTTACCGCTAACTGGTTATATAAAACTTTTATTTATTCCTTTCCATAATTCCAATCACTAGTCACATTATTTCATGGTTTCAACTTCTCGTTTGTGGAATAACCTCAGGGTTCGGCCAAACTGACAAGCGTGCGAGCGAGAGCGTAATTAGCAGATAGCTCTCGATAGTTGTTGACGAGGAGGCTCCGAATCTTGGCTCAGTGAACTGAGGGTAGTTTTTAACAAGTGATTTATTGTTGGGGTTTTCTCATCCTCTCTCCACGCTAATGGTGATTCTTATTGATAAAGACCTACTTTGATAATATTGAAGTATTTTAATATATCATTTTTATACACACACACACACACACATATATATATATATAAAAGTACTTTAACATCAGTTTTATACATCCTATATATATTGAAGTATTTTAATATACATATATATGTATAAAACTGATATGTTAAAATACTTCAATATTATCAAAGTAGGCCTTTACAAATGAGAATCGACATTAGCGTGGAGAGAGGATGAGAAAACCACAACAATAACACACTTGTCAAAAACTACCCTTCACTGAGCCAAGATTCGGAGCCTCCTCGTCAACAACATAAACCACATATATATATATACACACACATAGGTATCGTTTATAATCTTACCAATTAAATTAGGCCGTTAGTAACAAGTGTGCTAAGCCTATCGATAATAATAAAAATGTCAAAATGATAAGTTTTCCTAGCACTCAATGAACCAACATACAATAATATTGACTATCACCTGTAAACTAGACTGTACCAGGTCGAGCGCACGCGCTTGAAAAATAGAACCAGTTCTGTCTTTCAAGCGCGCGCGCTCAGTCGCTCCAGTCTGGCCACTTCTCATTATAACCAATGTGTTCTATTTTATATTTTAGTCGCTCGCGCTCTCGCTCAATCTGGCCGCCCCGTTACACACGATAAAAATAAATTATTAATGAATCAATTAATGATAAAACGACCATATAATGTGCGTGTGAGAGCTCAGTCACGAGATTGAGGAGTGCGAAACATGATGCATTTTCTTGTGTATGTGTGTGTGTGCGTGCACGCGGGCGTGGGCGTGTGAATGTTACCGTAGCTTTTGTCTGAGATCAATATAACTTTTTATTTCAGCACTGCACTTTCCAAACCGTTTGGTTTATACGCTTATGTACTAATTACGCTGATGGTTTTAGATACAGTAGAGCGTCGGAAATCCGGACGTCAAAAATCCGGAGCGTCGCAAATCCGGATCGGTGGTGAGAGCAGGTCAAGTCTTGTACAAAAAACAATTAAGGACTTTTTTACTCAGTAAGTTTCCATTAATTACTGTAGATTCTTGTGTTTTTTTTCTAAAAAGTATTGTAGAGTTACTAATCTAAATTACATAATGTACATGTTCTTATTCAATATACTTTATTAAAGTATTTTGTGTACTGTATTTTTTGAAGCCTTCAGCCTCTATTTTGCAATACAGTAGACTCCCGAGCGTCATGTATCCTCTAGTCAATACATTACGTATGTATACAGTTAGTGAAAGCACATTTGAAAATCCGGACAATTCAGTAATCCCGATCGATCCGGATTAACGACGCTCCATTGTACTAGGAAAGCTATATTTAGATAAAGTTTACCCGCATTTGCGTGGAAAGCGTGGAAAAACATTTTTGAAAAACCATCCTCAGTACACTCAACCGAAATTCGAGCCTCAAACTCCCCGTCATCGGCAGTCTAGTCTATTGCGAGAGTAACGCCTTGGACCATGCGGCCACCGAAACGAATCTCAATATAAACTATTCGTGCACGGACAAAAATATTTTTACTGTGTTTCCATGCTACGTATCTGTATTTAGCCTTGGTTTTTCTATTTCATTATTTGTGTTTTTTATGTGTATTATTTGTTTATATTCTATTTTAATTGTAATTTTTGGTTAAGTTTAAGAAAAGGTGATGATGATGATGATAATATTAATAATAATAATAAAGTTAAGGTTATTACTATTATTAAAATGTATATAATTTCGTAAAAAGAATCGATGGCTAGGTATAATATTTTATTACTTACTATAAAATAAAATAGACAATGTAGATATTTCAATTATAATTTAAAAAAGTAGTCATGTTTATTCTAAACCTTACAATAATCTATTTTTGTGGATTAAATTTATTTTACAAGTTGTATAAAATAGATTATTTGTTTTATTCAAACTTTCAAACATTCCCATAGCACTTCACCCTCAAGAACAATTTACTGACGTTGAAATCTCTCATTTTTTTTTCTTTTTTGTTTTCAAATCTGTCACCTTCCCCCTTTCCAAACAATTTTCTTTTTGTAAATCATTTCTCTTTCTTCCCTCATATTTTCCTACATCACCTACACAGATTTTTTTTTTAATCCCAAAATGTCTCCGGCACTTCTCACCAATCCCTTTGCCTCGGAAAATTCACACTCTTCAGAAGCAGTAAGAAAGATAGAGATTGAGAGAGACAGAAACTCACATTACATTTTCCATCGTCCCCTTTAACATAATCTACCACCCCTCTACCCCACACTATTTTTTTTTTTACCAGCCCTCTTTCACCCCCTGAGCTCATCTGATTGATTGCCTAGTTCCTCGCTCGTCCCCGGGATATGCAGATTTCCCTTACTCCCACCCCCATCTCTGAACACCCCCTCGTCCAAAACCGTCCTCTTCCCTCCCCTCTACCCACTTCTCCAATTCCGCGACTCTTCATTTTTCACCCTCAAAATCTCATTTTTATGCAACAGCTCTTACGCAGTGTAGCCAACTAACTCCCGTCTCTCTTCTCCCCCCTCCCCAACCGAACATGGCACCGAAATCATCGGATAGAAAAATGGTTACAAACATTGGAAGACGTGCGCTACACGAGGGGGGAAAAAAAATCATCGTCTTGAGGAAGAAACTGGACAACAAATTGTCAGGTATGTTGATTTCTAACGTATTATCTCGAAGAGGTCTATTACTACGATCTGAGATAATACATTTTTTGTTTGGGATATCGTGAATTTTATAAAGAGGCTTTTATCAGTGCATGAATTACAAATATAAGTATGATTTTGGTAGGAAGAACAGTAGAAGTTAGTTACTAAAGTTACTAAAACAATGTTAATATATTCATGCATAAAGTCATGTCATATGCAGATGTTACTTTTGATAGATATTATCAATACCTATCAAATAACACAAATAATATAAGAAAATGTTATCAATGTTGGTCGCAAAGAAATATGTTTTGATTTTCTCTACTGTTCTTGCAACCAAAATCAGGGTCTAGCTTCATTATAGACCAGACACAACACTCAGAGTACGGTTAATTCATCAAGCCATTCTGAAACTCGAACCCGGGATCGTTAGCTCAACAGGCAAACACGCTACTTACAGTACAATTTTCATAAGAAGTGCCTAGTGAAAGCTAGAAAATTTACTAGAGCTAATCCCCTATACTAATACGTAAAGTCATAAGATATGCAGCTGTCACTTTGGATTGATATTATTAGTGACTATTTAATGACATTGTTAAAATTGTAGAATTCTATCATTGGTGACCGTAAAAAAGTATATTTGTATTTTATAAAAGTTTATTCTAACCAAAATCCTACCATATCTTCTTTCTTGTGGGTGTAGCTAATAAAATTATCTTACAAGTAAATTCAAAACACCCATATTTTATGAGCAGATGAATTATAAACTAACATGCCTTAACGTCTAAATAGTAATTGGATGAGAGGACGAAACCAGATACAAATAATAAATATCTCCGTCAAAGCCACCCAGACATTTGTTTAAACATTACCGGAGCATATGTTGTTTCAATTTTCTCTATCGGAGCCAAAATCGAGTGACTTTCTTTACCGAAGCACAAGTTGTGAGACTTTTCTTTCCCGGAACAAGGTACGAGCTACTGTTCTTTAAGGAAGCACAGGCTGTGATACTTTTCTTTCCCGGAACAAGGTACGAACTACTGTTCTTTAAGGAAGCACAGGCTGTGTGACTATTCTTTCCCAGAGCATGGTGCGAGTTAATGTTCTTTGCCGAAGCACATGCTGTGATACTTTTTTTTTTGCTAGAACATAGTACTTCTGTTCTTCGCCGAAGCAGATTTTGTGAGACTTTTCTTTGCCAGAACATGGTACGAGTTTCTATTATTTGCCGAAGAAGATTCTGTGAAACATTTCTTTACCAGAACAAGGCACGAGCTACTGATCTTTGCCGAAGCAGTTGTTTTGAGACTTTTCTTTGCCAGAACATGGTATGAGTTTATGTTCTTTAAGGAAGCACAGTTCGTGTGACTTTTATTTACCGGGACTTAGATCGAGTGACTTTCCTTCACCGACAAATCATATTTTGAGGGACTTTTCTTTACTGTTCTTTATTGAAGTTTGAGGTGAAATTTCTTTGCTGTTTTCTACTGAATTAATGGTGAGGTAACTTTTCTTCATTGGTTTGTGGAGGGAAAAATCCTTATTTTACATGTTGGAATAAATGGGGCGACTAATTCGTTTATTGAAATTTATTTTAGATATTGTATTAGTTCTGTCAGAGACAGGTGGTGGTCAAACATGTTGTAGCTGGGAGTTAGTGATCCGAAACAAACAAAATAATAATAAGAAGAACACAAACCATGCGCCTTCATTAATGAACCTCTTAAACCTCAATATATTAAATTTAATAAACCACCCAAAACAATTCCTATATAGGCTGCAGAAGAATATGCAATTAATGATTTTAAATCAACCTGGGATAAACACTTTGAACTTACGAAAGATACACCTAACAAACTAATACCAACGTACATATTATAATCATAAACTAAACCAGGACTAATTATTAATACATAAATACAAAGCATACCATATCCTCATAATTTAAGTATAACACCAGATAAAATTATAGAACCCGAAATAGGGACTTTAACATGAGCTTTGGGTAATCATAAATAAACTAAAAATATGATTATGAAAATATGTATTATATTAAAGAAATCGACCAAACACTGAGAAAGTTGAAACGAATAGTTATGATTTGAAATAGCATCCAATCAAACTAATTAACAACTATTAATTTCACCTCCCAAAGAATTTTTAGAATATATCCGGCTCTCATTATAATTAACATTTAGGTTAGGTTAATATTCTCTGACAACAATAATTATATAGCATAGTACTGTACTGTGTGTCATTTATTTTAAGCTTATTTGCGATGTAATTAAACTCGAGTAACGATTCGCTTTGAAGCTCAGGCGATGTACGATAGACACATGTTATCAGTGTGTTAATTGGTGATCAGACCGATAGGTGTGCTGAGGACAACAAAACGCTTGTCCCCTTTACGTTACACCACTGACAGTGCCCATTTACACGGGAGAGTACAGAGTGAAGGAGGGGAGGAGGTGAAACCCACACATATGTTCGAACCCGTGCGTTATGTTGAGTCATACCGGGGCTAGACATAAATTACAACCCTTGTAAAATAAATCTTGTCTAGATTAGATCAACCCTCAGAAAATTAGTAGGTAAAGTAGTTTTTCTATCGCGTCTTACTGCCTATAATATTTTTTTAATTACGTTAAGGTATGGGTGTAGGGAACGTGAGTTAGGGGCGGTATTTTAGCAGTTGTATCAAAACATTTTTTTGGTCAACAAAAATCAAATAATCCTCCAGTTGAAACATAAGAGTTTAATTTTCTTCACATACTCGCCTCGATGGCCACGTGGTCATTATACTAGACTGCCAATGACGGGGAGATCGAGGTTCGATCTCCGTTGGATGTACTGAAGATGGTTTTTCCACTCTCCCTTCACTTAAATGCGGGTACACCTACTATAATTTTAGCTTCCCTAATCCTTAAAATTATTAGCCCAATTAGTACTTAAGCGTATAACCCGAACGGCTAGTAAAACGTGGTTCCAAAAAAAATTCTTCACTTGGTGAAATCAATAGTTCTCGAATATCTGTCAAGGGTGTCTTGCAGTTTAGTGACAACTTTTTCTCTTCATTTAAAAAGATTATCATCTAATGCCGCTATGATAATGGCAGATATTCAACAAAATATGACGAGGTCACCGTGTTTGACCAAAAAATGTTTTAATATAAAAACTGCAAAAACACTCCCCTTAATTTGCGTTACCTACACACCCACCTTAATGTAGTGGTAATGAGGAAAGTAGGATTTGAGAGGAAATAAACCCACATAAAGGGGAAGTGAGAATTAAAAAAAAAAAAAAAACACTCTTAGCACTCCAGGTTGGCATTTGAACCCCGACCCCCTTCATCGATAAAAATCAGACTAGATGAGCCTGACATTTAGTCCACGTGTCCACTGACGTGGATGAAAATTGGTTTAGTTTACAAAGAGCATGAGCAAAAAAAAAGAGAAAAAACTTGTGTTATAAATTTGAATATCCTGTCCCCTCCGGAAACCGGTTATTGGTATTTATTAGTAGTGGTTAATTTTTTTTTTCGGTGCTGCACAACGCTATTTTTGAATCAATGGACGAAACAGACAAAGAGAGATCGCCGGACTGTGCGTGCCGTAACAATGTGTCGGTATTTCTTTTGTCTTCTGTCACCTTCTAACCTTAGCCGTGGTGTGATAGCACTATTGGTGGGCACTAGATAAAGTGTTGCGACGTGATTGGACAATTTTATAGACGAATGGAAAAGCTGCAGTTTGGTTATTTATAATTGCTTTTTTTTTTCAATTCACTATCGTTTGGAATATTGACGTGATTTATGTAAACATATTTTTTTTAATTTCAAGTTTTCAATGTAAACTTGCTTTTTTTTAAAAATAAATGTAAATGTGCTATTTTCAACCAGTAGGTATTGTGCAATAAACTAACGCGTGACCACTTTTAATCTTTAAATAAGATATGATAGGGCTTACTTAACATTAAGTATACCTCCTTTGTTGGCCTTGTGATATAAGGCGTCATTCTCATGTTAGACTAGGTTGCTGATGACAGGGAGATCGGGGTTCGAATCCCGGTCGAGTGTTTTTTTTTCCAAAACTGTTTTCCACTTTCTCTCCACAAAATGTGAGTATACTTCCTCTAAATTCAACCTTCCCCGTCTTTAACTCATTAGCACAATTAGTAAATATGCGTATAACCCGAAAGTGTAGTAAAACGCGGTGATAAAAAAAAACTTCAAGTAACCCTATACCTGTGTGGCTCTAAAATCATGTTGGCCTATGCCTCATTTTCACGTGTATACAATAAATGGTAAATCAAATAAACAAGGATCACTATAAGTCAATCGTGATTTACAAATAATAGTTAATCAGCTAAACACTCTAATTCCAGTGGGGACAGCAATTATTGTAGCAGATGTAAAATAAGCCCACGTATTAACAGATTTTCAAACTGTAAATATTTGATGTGCTCATACAAATAAAAAACAACCTAAAGGTAAGCGCCCACTGGGTCGGTACCGCACGGACCGCAAGGACGAAACGTAAAGTACAACTAATTCGTAGCATTATTTGTTACCAAAATGCGCCCACTACGTCGGTACCACCGGCAACGGGCTCTCCGCCGTTCCGCCATTCGACAGAAAGTCAGGGCGAGGGAATTAAAATCAAGTGCGGTCCGGAAATTTGGCGTCATCTTCAACCAGATCAGGAAATAATGGGTGGTATTCGCCAAACATAAATATTTTCCTGTTGATGTTGTGAACCCAGAATCATCGTTTCCTACATTTTCTTCTCTCCTTTTCAATTAAAAGGCAACTAATAGCTACAAATTCTTCATAGCTTTCCATATTTAAATAATACGGTGAAATATCACAATAATAAACATGAAACAAATCCAACAATAACATAAATGCAAATAGTACTTCCTTGAGCACGCAAACGAGAAGCTCACCTTCTGGCTCGTGAGCAGCTGAGCAAACTGAGTCTCCGTCCGTGCCGNCTTTTTTTTTTCACTTTCATGACAACTTATATGATAAATTATATCAAATCAATCCGCCTCGGTGGCGTAGTTAGCTAACGCGATAGTTTCGTGTTGAGCTAGACTGACGAGGACGGGGAGATCGAGGTTCGAATCTCGCTCGGGTGAACTGGGGGTGGTTTTTCCCTAAATGGCTTTCCAATATCCCTCCACGCAAATGCGGTTTCACTGCCTCTATATTCAACCTTCCAAATTCTTAACCCATTAGCGTAATTAGTACTTAAGCGTATAACCCGAAAGTGTAGTAAGACGCGGCTATTATTATTATTATTATTATTATTATTATTATTATTATATCAAAGCCAGGAATAATTAGAATATACACTTCATAGTGTCCAAAAA
Source organism: Timema bartmani (assembly GCA_902151455.1). Classification (NCBI taxonomy): domain Eukaryota; kingdom Metazoa; phylum Arthropoda; class Insecta; order Phasmatodea; family Timematidae; genus Timema; species Timema bartmani. Next base: position 181,015 of record CABFWB010000487.1, on the reverse strand, counting down.
AGCAAAATAAATATTGATATAAAATATAATCACTACCTCCAGCAGGGTAAAAATAAAAGTATTTAAATTTCAGTCGCTAAGAATTATAGTAACTAACACATACAAATTAGGCCTATGTAAATTTTTCAATTGATCAATACTATTAACAACAGTTTAATTTTAATGATAACCAGCTAAGGTGGGAAGTATGGGACAATAGAAAAGGTCAGTGCTTTTGCAGTATTTATAGCTAAACCTTTTTTTGGTCAACATAATTCAAATATTACTTCAATAAAAACAAAGAGTTTAATTTTCTTCATTTGGTGATATCAACGTTTTTTTGAATATTTGTCAAGGGTGTCCTGCAAATTGCATAACAACTTTTTCTCTTCATTTGAAAAGTTTGTCATCCAATGCTCTATGCTCTATGCTCTATGCTCTTGACAGATATTCAACCACTTTTGATATTACTATGTGAAGAAAATTAAATTCCATGTTTCTACAGGAGCAATATTTTATTTATTTTGAAAAAAAAAAAAGTTTTGCTATAATAACTACAAAAACACTGACCTACTCTCACGGACCATACTCTCCCATCTTAAATTCGAGAGTGGGATACACGCATTTTCTGACATTTTCTCCAGTTCCTATAGGCTGTAACCTTAGTCAAGTATGTAAAAAAAAAGAAGTTTTTTCACGTTTATTGGTTTGGGCTATCAGAATCTCATTTTTAAATGGAGTTGAGTTGATGAAGGTATAATTAGGATGAGCTGTATCCGCATTCTCACAAAGATAAGAGTAGAAAGACATCTAGGTCGACCTACCATCATCGGCAAACAAGAATAAATTGACCTGACATTTAGATCACGTTCCCACTGGTGTGGGTAAATTTACTTTAAACTTAGGTTGCAAGTTGTGTGTTATACAACACACACACACATAAACACACACTGAATGTGAGGTGATTAAATGAACACTCTTTAAACACACACATATATAATTATATTTTTAAGAGTTTACTATTAATCACTTCTCCTTAAAGCATATTAGTTATGGATATTCTTCGTTTAACTTATTTTTGCTATCTCTACATCCTACATCCGCTAAAAAAAATCGAAGAAATGGCTCAACCGCATTTGACCAACGACAGCTATAATTCAATATAGGGAGAGTACGTGTGTGTGGCAAAGAAGGGTGCAGGGGGGGGGAACTTATTGATATCAAATCTTTCCTCTTCTATATGATGTGGGTTATAGGGAGTGATAAAAAGAGGGAAGGCAAGGGAGTATTGTGGGAGCTAGGTGCTCATGACACAGAGTCTAGTGGAAAGTTTGAAAAGGGGAGCGACATCTTTCCCCCTCCCGTTACCCTACCCCTAACCCCATTCGATCGGGCAATAAAGTTTAAACTACGCTGTTGAAGCAGCTGAGAAAGGTTGTTTTGAAGCGTTTGGGAGGATGGGTAAAAAAAAAATCGAGGAAATGGGGTTGGAAATTTTTTACCCGGGCAAGTCAAGTGTTATTACGGGACCTAAATGTGTCGGGGTCTAGGTGTGGGGAAGTAGGGGTGAGAGGGGAAGTTGATGATTCCATACAAGATAGGGCCATCACCATCACAAGCTATCCCATCAAGAGCGGTCATCTTCTTCGGTGCTCAATAGATTCCAAACAACCCCTTTATGCCGGGAAGAACCTTTTTCTAAACTACTCAGTTTTTTTTTATCTCTGGACCGTTTTCCATGTAGTAAAATATTTTTTGTGTTTTAATATTATAGTAAACTATTATGCTTATTTTATTTTTGCATTGCGATCTACTACCCATCCGGGGTTATTCGCATTTTTTATACTAACTGGGTAAGGGTGAAGAAGGTATCATTTAGAGGGAATGTGCACGTATTTTCTTGGAAGGAGATAGGGGAAACACTTAGGAGAAACCACCCTCAGTCCGCCCACTCACCTACTAACCAGACTAAATGAACTTGATGTTTAGTCCACGTGTCTACTGGTCCGGGTATTATTATGTTTAAATTGATTTTTAAAAAAATAGAAAATTTGTTGATATAGAACGCTAACAGTTGTTTTTGAATAGTATAGAACTTTAAACTAAATACCACACCCTCTTAAAAAAATTAGTTGTCTCATTTTTTCACTAATTTTCATCCTCTCTTCTTTTTTACTTTCTCATATCAAGATAAAGTATTGTAATTATAAAAAAATATCTCGAGATTATGATTAATCTCAAAGTTTTATGTGACACTGAACCCAAAAAAGTGGATTTTACAATTCTGTCTGTCCCTGCCCATGGATCCGAAACGGTTGGAAGGATTTTATTCAAACTTGATATTTAAATTTTATAGGGCCGTACCTTAGGACATTTTTATTTTTACCTTATACCTTAAATTAAGGGTAGTTTACTGATAATTTTTTTTAAAAATTAAAATGTTTTCGAAAATGGCTCCAACAATTTTGTTAAAATGCATATCTAGGATTTAATTGACGTGATGGATACCACTGTGTTTTTTTTTTTGTTAAAAACTAATTTAGGGGTAATTTTTTGATGACTAATTTTTCAAAGACTTGAAATATTATAAAAATGTCTAACTATTTGGTTCCAAATGGTTATCTTAGGAGTGTTCGACATTACAAATAACATCGTATTATTGTTTTTGGGTAGAAACTCATTTATGGGTAGTTTACTAATGGCTGACTTTTCAAAAACTTGCACATTTTTATAACGGCCCTAACGATTTGGTTTTGAATGGGTATCTTGGGAGTGTTTGAAATGAAAAATAATACTGTATACTGGTATTTGGGTTTAAAATTTGTATAAGGGTTTTTTACTGATGACTAATTTGTATTTTTAAAATGGCTCTAATGGTTTGATTTAAATAGTATTTCTAAGAAGCGGATGATCTCCCAAATAATAATGTATATTTTGTTTTTGGACTAGTAATTCATCTAAGAATGATTAGAAGAAAAAAAAATTCTTTGAAACTATATTTACCGATTTTATTCACAATAGATAAGGAGAGACTATTTTATATGATAATGACTAGTGTGTCTTATTATTTTTATAAATCAATTTAAGGGGAGTTTGTTTATGAAATAATAGAAAATATAATATTTTTCGAAGTTGGCCTTAAAGCTTGAGTTCAAAATGGGTATAAAGGAATAGTTTTTAATGATATATATATATATTTATATATATAAAAATACATTTTTATTTTTACTAATTACATATAATTTTAGGGTGATTTAGAATCAATTGTTTTTATTTTGAAAATTGTTAAAAAATCCAACAATTTTATTTAAAGTTTATAAATAAAGAGTATTAATGTGATTAACATGATGATGTGTTTGTATTATGCGTAAAACATATTTAAGGGTAATTTACTAGAAACCAATTTTTGATGATTTTCTTCTAAGCTATTATGTATATGAGAATGTTCGTGCGATGGTTTCGTAGTCCCATCATATATTTTTGTTAAGTCTACAGTTTATTGAAAGTATGGATGAAACTAGCGATATTAACTATGACAAATAAGATTTAATTTAACAAAACACATTGATATTCGATTGATAGGTAATGGGAAGCCACAAACTAGTATAAGCATCCAAATACACCCACTAGGGTTTGAATCCCGCTCTTTTATTCTTATATTAATAAAGTTTAAAAATAAGTAGCGGATATTTAAATTTTACAAACATTACCATGGCTTATTTTAGAACCACTTCTTACTACCTGGTCAGGCCATAGGCAGATGTACTAAAAACGCTAGTAAATTAGGAAAGAGGAGGGTTGAATTTAGAGAAAATGTTCCTACTCGTATTTGCGTGAAGAAAAAGCGGAAAACAATTTTAGGTAAAACCTCATTCAGTACAACTGACCTTGATCCGAACCCCGATCTCCCTGTCATCGGGAGTCTAGTTTATTGCGAGGGTGACGCCTTAGACCATGTGGCCATTGATGCAGGTCTATTATATTAGTTGGGCAGTTATTTTGGGGGGTGGGGGGGATATAGCGCTCCCGTTCTGAACTAATATAATATTAGCATACGAATTAAAAACAAGTATATTTCTATAAAATCACGACATTCAGTCCACTAAAAATGTCGGGTGGTATATATAATAGAGATTTGGAGGCCAGCCAATCTTCTATTCGGCTTTAACTACTTGTTATTTAGAATACTGGGTACACTGGGAAGATTAGTTGACTCCTGAGACAAAACTATAAACACGGGCCTTAATAAAGTCCGATTTTTATACGAAGCCCACTTTCAACCCCCAACATTGATTGAAAGTCATTAAAATTAAACATCGTATGAATATGTTTTATTTCATTGATTTATTAAAAAGTTGTCAATGTTTTTAATTTATTTGCGGTATTTAACTTGCAATTTCTGAATCGACTTTTTATGTCAGCACACGACTTATAAAATAATTTAAATATAGATCAGACATAAATTCCAGTCCCCGCCCAGTAATTCATCACCGTGAAAGATGAAACCCACATTTCACCAATGATAAATTTCTTGGCCATGCCAGGAATCGAACCCAGGAACCGTGGCTCAGTAGACAGACACGCTACCGTCTGATCTAAGTTATCGGACCTTTACATTAATAATTTACTCGACTAATTATGTAAATACAATTGTAATATTTTTATTTACATCATTGTGGCAACATGAGTTTCCAGTTTTCAAATAACTAGCTTATCAAAAATCATACTGTAAATTCCTTTTACTCTCCACCAACAATCCATAATATTGTGACCCTGTTGCCTTAGACTGCGTGTTAACAGGTGATAGCAAACAAAGGATATTCAAACTCATTGTAATAAACACTAATGTATGTATCTTAAAATAAAAGCTATAAATTTATATTGTATTGTTTTATTTTAGAGACCAAACGATTGATTTGTGAAGCCTTACCACGATCGTACAAAGTATTATAATTACGTTTTCAGCCAATTTAAGGAAAATGATTATATCAGAAACTAGAATTACGCTATACAATCTTGTATGCTTTCACTCCAAGGTATGAATTAAATTTGCCCCCACTGGGTCTCAAACCAGTGTCTTCCAAAGGCCACGGCATGAAACTCAGCGTCTTAGGTGCTAGAATGGTCGAACTTAAATTCATAAATGCCAGAAATCAAGTGAGCTTATAGCGTTAATGGCTTGAGCTGTCCGACAGTAGGAGAACAAAAAGAGAGGAGGGAAAATGCAAATGCCAATACAATAGTTTATGTTGTAAGCCACCTTTTAAATTACATAATTTGATTCACAAACGTTTATACAACGCTTCTAATATCAGTTACCTTTCATTTGCTGGATATTTAGGACTTAATGCTCAAACAAAAATGTGGATTTTTGCACTTTTCAGAATGGAAAATGTCAACTCTTAGATTAAGCTTACAAGTTACAGGTATCATATATATATATATATATAAGTATAAGGTAATATTAAATAGTTTTGTGTTCAACCCAGTAATCACCGAACTATTGTACTGCTAATAGATTTTTTCAATATTCACCCCAAGCACAAAATCTGATTGGAAATATCTCGGCTAACTAAGCAGCCTCCCAAAGGTGTTGGGAATGTATAGAACGCGAGAAAAGGTAAATGTTTTCGCAGTTTTTATAGAATTTTTTTTTTGTCAAAATAAATAAAATATTGCTCAATAACAAACATAGAGTTTAATTTTCTTCACATGGTGATATCAATAGCTCTTGTTGAATATCTCTCATTAGCATAGCATCATTAGAAGACAAACATTTTAAAAGAAGAGAAAAAGTTGTCACTAAATTCCAAGAAACCCTGGACAAATATTCAACAATTGTTGATATCACCACGTAAAGAATACCAAACTGTATATTTTTAATGAAGCAATATTAGATTTATTTTGTCCAAAAAAAAAGTTTTGCTATTAAAACTGCAAAAATACTTACCTTTTCTAGCGTTTCCTACATCTCCAACCTAAGAGCTTAAAGTCTAGAGCAGTGGTATTCAACCTGGGAGTTAGGGCCAAATGGGCAAGATTTAGGGTTAGCCACGAGATACCCGAACCTTAGTATATGCGGAGTGCCATTTTTACTCTCTCTCTTTCCTATATGTAGATTATAACACCACTGGTCTAGAGCAGCGTTTTTCAATAATGTTTTAGTAATAATAATAATAATATAGGATTGCCCATTTTCTTTTCAAATCTGAATAGAGGATACATTTTGTCAAAGGCGCAGCATACAGCTAGAACCTTTAATATTTTACGATTCTTTTATAATTTAATTCTTTTAGAATTAACTGTCGTTTTGAATGTTTATAGTTTAAGTATTAACAATTGTATGAAGTCTCCATCCAGCATCCTTAGCAATGTACCCTTTATAACTAATTATAAAAAGTACATAAACACCCACTCTCTTGAAAGGTATAAACGGACGTTTCATATTTTAATAATTCTCTAATGATAAGCTAAGAAAAGTGCTGTTAGAATTTAGAAATGTCTTAATTAAGTTCATACCACCACGTCAAAATCTGCGTTAATTTTTTACTCATCCTTATTATTGTCAAAATACCTTATTTTTATTACTAAAACGCATTTATTAATTGCGAATCCTCTTGAAATTATTCATGTAACCTATAGGTGTGATTTTTAAATTATTTCTTTTTGAATAAAAAAAAATTTAATTAGGACGATCATTCAAGGGAAATTTCCAATCCAAGATTCTAAAACTTTTAAAAACAAATTACTATTTCGTGTTTGTTTTTAATAATAATAATCTTTTAAACGTTTGAGAAAATTAGTATGGTGGAATTAAGATTTACTTTCATTTAGAATTTAGAACATTCCAGGTAAAATGTCTGTGCTCTTTAGAAAGTAAAGAATTTTTGGTGCGCTTTGAAAACGTTTGCCGTTTGAAGGATTAAAGCTAATGTTTTGTTGGCGTGTACGGGCCTCATTAACTTTCTATTAGCGAATAAACTACAGTATAATTAAGATCAATAACACGAGCGCCGCTTTTCTTTCGAGTCGTGTAATATTTAGAAGTGGTATTGATGTTTTTCCTCAGTTACAACACTAATGTGAAATAATAAAAGTGTTTATATTTCACAGAAGAATATTTAAAAAGCTGCTGAAGGGACAAGATTGTTTTCATCACTTGTCACAATTAGTTCGTGTTATAGCCATGTATTATATTAATTACGCTAATTTTATTATTATTTGGGGTATTTAACGTGCAATTTCTGGACCGACTAATTAAATTACGCTAGTGTTGCAGGGATTAGAATGATAGAATCAAGAGGAACTTTAACCGGAATTTGCGTGGAGGGTAGGTTTGAAACTATTTTTAAAATAGCTCTGATTACATCCGACCTGGATTTGAAATCCAAGCGTTGACCTCGGTGGTCTTGGGGTAAAGTGCTCACCTTAGTGGGTACCCGATGTTCATGGGTTCAAACCCATCTAGGGTTGACGGATTTTCCTTTAGCAATAACAATACGTAGCACAACTTCCTTCGGAGGACAAGTAAAAACCGTTGGTCTCATGTCGATTGTGGCATGTAAAAGAACCCTGGAAAATATTTTAAAATACCTTTCCGGCTAAATTGGTAGGCCCTTTCGCTCTCACTCATAGAAATTCTCGTGTACTGATATAATCAATCAGTTCATAAAGCGAACGTTAAATAACTCAAATAAATGAAATAAAAAAAGAAATAAGATCCCAAGCTCCCCGTATTCGACAATCTAGCTCATTGTGAGAGTGACGCCTAGGATTATGCAACCACTTAAATGGGTTTATTCGTTGTTCACAGACAAGAATGTGTGTGTATGTCACAGCCAAATTTTCATCAGAAGGACCTTATCTGACATATAAAAAAAGTCACTAAAGCTAATTTCATGTATTTATACATCAAGTTCCTTAATCTTCGGCCATCACTTTTGATAGATATTATCAATACCTTTAAAGTAGCACTGGTATTAAAGAAAAGTGTTATCAATGTTAACTGCAAGGAAAAATATATTTTTTAAAAGGTTCTCTCTTGTAAAATACTACTATAGCTAGTCATAACACTAATACTTTTTTTATACGCTGACTTAGGAGCAATCAGACTTTTTCATACCTTACCCTATTGTTTTAAATTACAAATTCAACACAAGTGCTATTAACGACTTGATCTAGATTTTATAAAAAAAAGTAACTATATTTCACTACAGTAATTGAAGGGATATTAAGATAGTTCACATTAGTAGGCCTGTAAGAGAGGATATTGGAAAGCAAAACTATATTGAAAAAAATACATACGTAGCCTCCACTCCTCCCAACCCCGGTTCACACGCTTTGATCTCCCTGACACCGTCAAATTTAAGACTATTTCACGACTGACGCCTTAGACCATTGAACCACTGGTGCTGAGATAAGGACGACATCTTGGAGGGAAGACCAAGTTGAAGCTCATGGGTGGAAAACCATTCCTTAGTTTATCCGGATGGGATTAGAACCCCGATCAACGGATACCGAGTGCAGTGCGAGTTCAATGCTTTAAACCAGCGTTTTTCAAACTGGGCTCCGCCATAGTCATCTCAGGCTGCGTGAGGGGATTTTAGAATAATCCTTATATATTTTCTATCATCAATAATTAAGATTCCCAATTGGTTAAAATCTGAATAAATGACATTTACCAAAGGTGCAGACCAAAATTGTGGGGTTTTTTTCCGTTTATTTTATACTTGTAAAATTTAACTGTCGTTTTTTAATGTTCATAATATTAGTGTAAAAATGTATCAGGGCTTTATGATGTAGTTTTTATGGTTCAAGGGCTCCTTCGGTTAAAACAAATTAGTGAACCCCTGCTCTAAACCTTTATTCCACAGGTGCCGTTACGATCCTATTGATGCAATAGCTGAATAGAGTCATAGAACCTCAAAAATTCTGGCTAAAAGGTTAATCATAATGTTTAACTTAAAGGTCCAAGTTGAGTAGGGCTATTTTTTTTCTAATTGACCAAATTAATCTTAACGTGAGAGAGGGGACAATAATTTTTTTAAAACATGTTTTCAGGATTTAATCCAGTCTTTCCCGAGAGGAAGCTAGGATTTTTACCACTGAGGAAACCAGCCTGAAGGTAAATCAAACCACTTGAAAGCCTACCTTGTACGATCCGAGGTTCTTGACAGAACAGGCAAGCTTCACATTCCTTCCGGCAGGAACAGTGATGTTCTCTATCTGCTCCGTGAACTCCGGGTCTTCTGTCGGAGCTGAAACAAACAAAAATACCGGAAACGTCAGAAAAAAAGGGTAGTATTTTACGTGTCCCGAAATACGTAGGACATATTAGGGAAAAGCCAATGGGACTTCAGCACTTTTAGAATTGTGAAGAAGAAACATGAGATATACAACTCTTTCTATGCATTAACGTCTTAGATTGTCGTGATCAACAAGAAAATATAACATTATTTTTGTTTACAACGTATTTGGATTTTCTTGATCGATTCTTGCGATTGTTCAAAATATAATAATACTCTTTCTGTATATGAACGTCTTTAGATTAACGTGATCAATTAGAACATTCATTACTCTTTCTGTTTCTGAACATTTTTGTCGTGATTGTTAATATTTTTGGAAAGTTGATGCGATTTAGGGTACAGTCATGCTTGAGAGATGAACAACGCCAGGAAGTAAATTCACATCATTTATATGGAGGACCCGAAGTCTCTCAGTTTCGCGGCCAACTCAATATCGCTAGGAATTAGTCGTGTAGTAAATAAGTATACCCACACTCACATATGATAAGGCTTTGCGTGTTGCACGTTTTTAGTAATTTTTAAGTTTCCTTACTTTCCTAACTATAAGAAATACTGGAATATTATGATGTTTCAATTCAGTCAAGATCCCATCTCACTGCCAGTTAACTGGGACATTAGATACAAGATAATTATCATAATCGAAAACGTATTAAAGTAAGTTTTCTTCATTCTTCATTTGACAACAAAGAAATTGCTATCAGTTAAATACGTTTTTAATTAAAAAAAGGTTTTTTTTTAATATGCTAAAACGGCACCACAATGTGACGTCTGGTTGGATCTGCATCTCTTACCTAAGTTACGCGTTATCTGCGGGAATAAGACGGGCTCTTAAGGTGCTATACTAGTCTAGCAGAAATTAATAAACGCCTTAAACCTAGTGAGTTTATATAAAGTTCCTGGGGGAAGCTGTCCATCAGTTTAAGAACGGGGAGGAGAAAAATATAAATACCACTAAATTTGTATAGTGACCCCCCTATTAAATTACAGCATTCGATTCACAAAGGCCCATTATATGCTCCTATTCTACCTTGGTTACCTTTCGTTTCCCGGGCATTTAGGTCTTCATGATAAACCGTAATATGTGGAATTTTGAAATTTTCAGAGGGAAAATTTTCAAATTATAAACTAGTTTATAGATCTATATATGTATAGAAATTAGTTTTATGCTCATTCCAGTAAATATCAAACTTGTGTGTTGTTAAGGGATTTGTCAGTAATTAGCTTAAGCGAGATATTTTAAGGGTGCTACATGGCAGAGCACCAGGACGCGTTGTAAGTGTTTAAAAAAAATCCCGTATTATTTAAAAAGGGATAAGATAATTTTAATTTTGTTTTCAACAAAATGTAGACAAATATTATTATCTTGTTTCTCACGTGTTAAAAAGTTAATATTTTGAGTTTTAAGTTTAAAACAAAATTCAACGATGATCTAGGTGAAAAATTGCTCTGTACTCCTAAGATTAAATCAAAAGGTTATAAATTTAGATACATCTTTCCTCTATCAAATAATCTAATATTTTAAGATAATGTTGAAATGTTTTAAGGGATTTAATGTTATCAGTATTTCACATTGAAAAAAAAATTGAACTTAAAATCTATACATTTCAAATTGTCAGAACTATCTCCTACATTTGGTTGTAAGCAATACTAAACAATATCAGACGACGTCATAAATAATCCGGGATTTCTAAACGTCTGTAACGCTTCTCAGTGATTTCCCATGTAGATCCCTTAAGGACCTTGTTCATTTGGCGTCGCCACGTCAATGAACAAGCTCTGGAGAGTAAGTTTCTATCGGCTAACGGACTACTTAGTAAATCGACACCATCTGTTGCAAGATTTATCGTAAGGAAGGCTTTGAACCCGTGACTCACCGGCCAATTGGTCAATCCCTTCCACCACTACCCCATCTAAACCCTTCCCAACCCACCATTCGACTCGATGATATATGACTAGGAAATATATTCGGGACTACTGACCGTCAAAGGCAAACATCGGATTAGAGGGATCGATGATGTGACGTCATAAACAACAAGGAAACAGACGGTGACAGCTACCATGATCTCGATTGTCCGATTGGTAGCGCGCGTCAGATGAAAGAAATTTCGTACTTTTTGGTTTAAATGCAAGTGTATGTGTAGTTAAGAGAGATGACTTAAAATATAAAGCGCCCATGTTCGTGTTCAAGTGAATTTGAGTGTTCAACCACAAATTAAAGTGATCCTGAGTCGATTCCGTGTGGTTAACAAAACTATTTTCTGTTCGTTCTACTATCCAATTAGTAAATAGACTATCTATGAATTAAAGCTGATTGTGTAATATTAGGGCGTTCTGCAGTCCAATGTCCATAGGAACAACCTTACATGACAGCCAGAAAAAACTAACGTATATTCATTCGTCAGGTCATGTGATCTATCTATAGCTATCAAATTTGATAAATATTATCAACACATAATTACATAGAAAATAACACTAATAAAATAGCAAAATGTCATCAATGTTGGCCGCAAATATATGTTTATATTTTTTTCAAGTTTCTTTATACCAAAGTTCTACTATATGTAAAGATTTTTAAAACAATGTGCGTGTGCTCTTGTAGCTGCGTGCTTTGAAAGTGCGTTTTTTTAATATTCTCATGATTATTTAATACATAAAAAGTGTTTTTTTTAATGTTTCATAGTAAGTGTTATGCTTAGGCTATCAATTTCTTGGGTCAGTTTAAGATCAAGTTGTTTCAACGCGCTGTAGAGTTTGCTTTTGTGTTTTATAAATGTTTTATTGGCTGAACTGTATAAGCCCTAAGGCATCGCTATCGTGTTAGACTGACCTACTAATGACGGAGATATCGGGGCTCAAATCCCGGTTGGGTCAACTGACGATGGTTTTTCATAAAATGATTTCCCACTCTCCTTCCACGCAATTGCTGGTAGATTACCTCTAAAATGTTCCTTACTCATCCCTACCCCATTAGAATAATTATCGTATATGTGTATAGACTGAACAGGTAGTAAGATGCGATGATAAAGTAAATACATTTGTTTGATTATTTTCAACCAGTTCCGATGGACACTCATACTAAATATCAATCTCCAATATAATCTGGTTTATCCGTGAAGGGCAGCCCGAGGTTCGAATCCGGCTTATTCTACTGACAGTGATTTTTCCCTAATGGTTTCTCACTTTACCTCCGCAAATGCAGGTATATTTCCTAAAAACTATACCGTCCTCACCATGACCCCATGCGTGTAGATATTAGGATAGTCCGGACCGGTAGTAAGACGTGGTGCTGTCAAATATTTAAAATTTGCAATTTATTTTGTTTGATGAGGCTGTGGGAGTAAATATAACTAACTGTAGAGAATATAGTTAATTGGTTTACTGATAGTTATCACAACTCACAATATAAACATCGTTTTCAGTTTGTATGTTTTCGCTCCTTACAACTGTCGATATAGTTCCTAATTACAAATTAAAAGGGCTTGACTTTCGTACATGTCACGTTTCATCACCAGTGTGGCTGCTCTACGACACGTGTAATTGTAGTATCGGTGCACGTGTTGCAATAATTATCAGTCCACACCAACTCGTTTTATTAAATGAACATAAAATCAATAAAGTCTGGTTAGTTGATGTCGAGCAAAACCTCACAAACATTTCACCTCTCATTCATAGGCGTATAATTGATAGACCCATTGGAGGTGTTTTTGTATGGCTTTTCATTACACGTCAAGGTGATCCTCATTTAATTACCCCATAAGGGCAGGGCTTAGGAAGGCAAGCCAGATAACATCTACCCTTATTTTGTTGAAGAAGAGAGTGGGAAAACATTTAGTATATATTTATTTGGGTTATTTAACGTACACTTTCTGAACCAACTGACTAAATCAGTACATGAAAATTTCTACGAGCTAGAGCGAAAGGGCTTACCAATTTTGCCAGGAAAGCTATTTTCACATACCTTCCAGGGTTATTTTACATGCCACAATCGACATAGAACAGAGACGGCTTTACTTTCCCTCCGAAGGAAGATGTGCTATGGATTTTTATAGCTCAAGAAAGATCCGTCGCTACCTCGGCTGGGTTTGAACTCACAAACATCGGATCCTGAGGCGAGCACTCTACACCAATCCCACCGAGGTCGACAACCATTTAGTAAAAACACTTTCAGCCAGAATTCGAGCCCCCATGCTCCCCATAATTCTCGAACCAGATTAGACGAGCTTTGCGTATAGTCCGCGTACATAACGATGCGATTAAACAGAAGCTCATGAAAGTTTTTTTTAGCACCGCGTCATACTACTTGTTCAGGTTATACGCTTATGTAATAATTACGCTGTTGGTTTGAGGGATTAGGAAGGTTGTATTTAGAGGATGTGTACCCAAATTTGCATGGAGGGAGAGTCGAAAATTATTTTCAGAAAAGCCACCCTCGATACACCTAACTGAGATTCGAACCTTGATCTCCCAGTCATCGGCATTGTAGTCTTCTGTGAGAGTAGCGCGTTTGACCTTGTGGCTACCACAAAAGCGCCTCTCATGAAAGTTATATGTGAGCTTCAATCCAGGGTCTTATCTGATTAGACCTACTTTCAAATATTCATACGTCAGGTCAAGTGATTTGCAGCTGTCACTTTTGATGGATATTATCAATATATATATATAAATATAAGATAGCGCTAATAATATAGTAGAATACTATCAATTTTTACTAAAAAAAAAAGTTTATATTTTCTAAAAGCTCCATGAAAATAGGCCTACTCTTGAAGTTTTCCAGTGCTCCGCGTCACGTCTTACTACCCGTCCAAGCTATACGCACATTTACCCCAATGAGGAAGGGGTGGGGGAATAAAAGGATAGGTAATTTAGAGGAATACTACCTACATCTTCTTAGATGGAGAATAGGACATCCTTTAGGAAAAAAAAACCACTTCAGTGAATCCGGCAGGGATTTGAGCCCTGATCTCCCCGTGAACACCCAACGAGAAGACTGAAGACCTCTAAACGAATAAAGCGAGTATTATATACTTTACTCAGACCATCAAAATTGAGAGATTAAATATGTGTGTACAATATATTATGTTGTACCACATATTTCAGATGCTAAAACTAATATTTAGCTATACTAACATGGTATTTAATACTTGAAATTTGCTTTGATTAATTTATGTTCGAGTTTGAAAAGAAAACATTTTGAAAGGCTCAAATTAAGGTGTATGGTAGTATGAGACGCGTTTCAGGCATTTATAAATCACGCATTATTAAAAAAAGTTGTTAAATATTTTAAAATATTGTTTTCAATCAGATGTAGGCACAAGCTAGCAGGTTTATGACGTGTTAAAAAGGTTAAATTTTGAGTTTTAAGCTTTTAATAAAAATTCAACGATGATTTACGTGAAAATTTGTGCTTCTGAGATTGAAGAAAATATTATAAACGTGTATCTAGCCTTCCTTTATTAAATAGAGTCATATTTTGATAGAGCCACAACAGGAGACTTTAAGTAAATGTGAAAATGTTTAAAGGTTTTATTTGTATGTTATGACACATTAAAAAAGTTGTTTGAACTTAAAATTTAAACTTTTTAACTGGTCAGAACTTTCACCTACATTTTGGTAAAAATAATATTTAAAATTATCATACCACTTCATAAATAATCAGGGTTTTCTAAACTTCTTTGCGCTTTTCAGTGCCTTATCGTGTAGCACCCTTAATACCTGACCAAGGAAAGAAAGATACTCGAATAGTCACGAGAAAAGGATGCAAATATTCCGGTAGATCATGTGAAACTAATTAGTCTTTATGCAAAGAAAGGCCATTAATAATAATTATATACGAAATAAATTTAGAGTAATTATTTTTACTCTCACAGAGAAAATATTGTGAACATTTTTGCCACGAGATTTTTAAGAATCTTGACGTCATATCTGCCCTCTAGCCCAAAAAATTGCGTCTTTCAATTTAGTTTGTAACTGTATGTATCTGTATATACACCCCTAGGGTTACAGCCAAAATATTTCAGTGGTTTTTGTTTAGACCTAATATTTATATATATATATGGTCTTACCACAGTGTGTTTTATTAATTTTGATTCTAGACCTCAAATAAGGTTTACTGATGACTGGTTTTTGAATATTAAAATTTTTTCTAAAATGACTAATGTTTTTGTTTGAAAGGGGTATATGGAGTGCGTTTTGACTTATAAAATAAAATTATGTATTAGGTTTTTTTTAAATAATTGAGTGTAGTTTACTGATAATTGATTTTTGAAGATTTGCAGTTTAAAAATAAATCATATATGCCACTATACCTACTTATATAAAGGAACGGGCGTTGGGTGATTAGTATTAATATAAGCATGGTTTTAGGTTAAACTTGTTTGTATATTGCTTACTGTATTGATACTTTTTAAATATCCTATTAATGTTTTCATTTGTAAATGTAAATTGATATAAATAAATGGAACGATACAATCGTACATACTTTATTTTACAATAGCTTATAGTTTGTGACAAACTAAAAAAAAAAATTTTATCACCAAACTACCCTTAAATAAATGTTTCACCAAAATCAAGTTAGTAGTGTTATTTATCATATAAAATGCTACCCAGATACCAATATTAAAAATATATAGCAATTTTCAGACAATTTAAAACAAAAATGGTCATCAATAAACTAAACTTTGAATAATCTTTCCTTTCTCAGAAAAACAAGTAAGATACACAGTGTTATTTAACTTTCAAAACATTCCTTAAATCTTCATTTCAAACAAAATTATTAATTCCATTTTTTAATTATTAATTTTTTAAAACCAGTTATCAATACGCCACCATTAATTTTGGATATAGAATTAAAATCCCTATTTTTTTCTCGAGGCAGGGCTATAATATATTATATAAATGTTAATTTGAACAAAATCCATTTAACTGTTTCAGCTGTACAATTATAATTGTGAAACTCTTTTATTTTTTTAGTTCAGGGGCTCAAAAAACTCCAAGATCCATCATAATCTCTAGCTCGAAAATATTCACGATTAATAAACTTTCTCTATGTAAGATAAATAAAACTTCCATATAAAGTAGTGTCGGGCTAATATATTTGTTTACCCCAACGTCTTATTAACTGTTCAGGCTACAAGCATTATAATTAATTGATATAATAGTATGGGGATGAGGAAGTAAACAATTTAGTGGTAGTATACCCGCATTCGCTTGGAAAGAGAGTGGAAAGCTATTTAGGATAAACCACCCTCAGTAAACTCGAGCGGGATTGGAACCCCAACCTCCCAGTCATCAACAGGCCAGTCTAACCATTAGGACACTGAAACGGATCCCCCTGAATATTTTCTTTCAAGACACTGGCCATTTTTTTTATTTTTTTTTATTTTTTTCCTTTTTACTATTCGGATCAAGTCGACCTCTCAATCACCCATCATCTCTATCTTTTAGCCTACTCAGTCGAGATGGCGTTCTTTCTCTCCTCCGTTGTAACCGCGTTACGACCGAGCACCGGGTCGAGATGTAACCTATTTGTCTGCCGGTCACAATGGACCAGTTCTCCGAGACCTTGGCGAGAGAGTTCTTCAATTGACGAGAAAAGGTATGGGAGGTCGAGAACTGGAGAGTCTTCCCCCACCCCCTCCCCATCTTCAGCCCACTTTCGAATCATATAGTATCCTCGTCAAGTACTCTAATTTCTTGTTTTCTCCCCCCCTCCCTCCGTGCTCCAAGTATCACTATCCTTCTGGACTATCCGCATATTTACACAAATGGAACCCGTTTCAGTGATCGCATGGTCTAAAGGCGTCACTCTTGTATAGACAAAACTTCTGATGACGGAGAATTTAGGGTTCAAATTCCTGTTGGGTGTACTAATGAGGTTTCTTCCTAATTGGGTTTCCCACTTTCTTTCCAAGCAAATGCAAGTACATTTCCTCTCAATTATTAACTTCCTCATACACTCAACACTAGTGTAATTAACATATAGTCAACTGCTTTGGTGGCCACATTGTCTAAGGCGTAACTGCCGCAGTAAACTAGACTTCTGATAACGGGGAGATTGGGGTTTGAATCCCGGTTGGCTGTACTGAGGGTGGTTTTTTCTTAAATGGTTTTCCACTCTTCTCCACGCAAATAAGGGTACACTTCTTCTAAATCCTACTTTCATCATTCCTAAGACAATAGAATAATTAGTACATAGGCGTTTAACCCGAATGGTTGTAAGATGTGGTGCTAAATATATATATATAGAGAGAGAGAGAAAGAGAGAGAGAGAGAGAGAAAGAGAGGGAGAGAGAGCAAGAGAGAAAGACTATGCATTTAATCTGATTGGTTCTGGGCTGGGAGACTATGAAGTCACAACATTAATGGGGTAAGGATGAGGAAACAATATTATTATTATTAGCACCGCGTTTACTACCCGTTCGGGTTATACGCACTTACGCTAATGTGTAATGGTAGGGTGATTGTGAGATGAAATGGAGGACCTACAGTTTAACGTGGAATCCGAACCACGGTGGAGGCCTGGCATTCCTCACATTCACAAGTTGTGATTAATACACATCTTGTCAGAGGTGAAGAAAGGGTTTGGCAATCAGATAAATCTGTGCCAGGACCGAGGATTGAACCCCGGACCCCCAGCACAGAAGTCTGACACCTTACCCCTAGACCACCAGGTCACCAGGAAACAATAAGGTGTGCCTTTAACCCGAATGGTTGTAAGATGTGGTGCTATATATATATATATATATATATATATATAGAGAGAGAGAGAGAGAGAGAGAGAGAGAGAGAGAGGGAGAGAAAGCAAAAGAGAAAGACTATGCATTTAATCTGATTGGTTCTGGGCTGGGAGACCATGAAGGTACAACATTAATGGGGTAAGGATGAGGAAACAATAAGGTGTGCCTAATATAAAATGTACCCACACTTGCATGGAGGTATAGTGGAAGATTTTTTTTTAAATCATCTCAGTAGACTTCCAACCTGGATTTAAACATCGACCTTCCCGTTCCCTGCAAACCAGACAAACGAGACTAAATTGATATCCTTGTGCTCGTTGACAACCGATGCGGATATTTTTGTTGTTCTAAACTGAGTTAAACGTAGTTATTTTTATGTTGGTACACGAGTCGTAACCAACTATCCTCGTGATTAAGTTGTCAATCACAGGTCTTGGGAACCCTTAGTTCGATTCCAGGTGTTGTTGACGAATATTTACTTTTTCTTAAACTATTTTGTACGATCCTTCAATTTGTAAATTTTTAGGAGCTAGAGATCTTAGTAGATCTATTTTGCTAGTTTNTTTTTTTTTTTTTTAACTTTCTCTCGACACCTCACAAAAATTGAACTCAAGATTTTGAAAAATGTCAACTTTCATGACCTCCTGAAAATGTTAGTTTTCGCAATGCGATTTGTCTGTAAATCGAGTTAGAGCCGAAATTATTCTAGCGATTGGGCTAAAACCTGGTATTTGGGGTTTCCATAAGGTCTCTTTGAGGTGTTTTTGGAATTAGATATCTAACCCTAAATTATCTATGGTGGACAAAGATATATCTTTTTTCTCAATTATATTTAACAGTGTTCCTAGTTATTAATGCCATAGAGTAAGTAATAGCTTATATCATTTCATTTATGATCTTTGGTGTAGTGTTTCTACATCATTGTATTACGCGTAGACCTATTAGTTAGTTTAACAAATCTTACAAGATTTTAGTAAATGTATACTTTAAGATAAATCTGGAGAAAGTACCGTACCATTTAGTTTAGTTAGACGAGCACTTAAATAATTTTCTAACACTGGGGCCTACTACCTGTTCAAGCTATACTCAAATGTACTAATTACACTAACGATTTGGGGATGAGGAAGGTTGAATTTAGAGGAAGTGTACCAGCATTTGCTTGGAGGTAGAGTGGAAAACCTTTGGAAAAACTCTCCCTAAGTACATCTCACCAGTATTCTAACCCCAATATCCCTGTCATCGGCAGTATAGTCTGTTGCGAGACCATGCGGCCACTGTGACGTGTCAAATCAAATTTATATTTATAAAACTCACGTTAAACAAAAATAGGGGTTTTATAAAGTGTTATAATTTTTGTATTATTGGAACCACGTTTTAAATATTTTTTAATGTTGTTCATAAGTCGATTATTTGCGAGAGTTATTTATCTTCCGGGCGTCTGTGCTGGTACAAATGCGGCAGAAGTGGAAACGAAGCGAGAACTGGAACTAATGAGAGGAATAAACAAACAACTCTGTGGTTTGGTCGAACTTGGCAGCGAGCAAGATTAGGTCGAGGAGTGAGCGCCCTTTTCTATACAGCCCGTTTACAATGTTACAGCCCTTATTTATTATAAAAAAAACTTTTTTATGTTTACGCATTGTATAGTCACACACCCTCATAGGTGGTCACATAGTCCAAGGAGTAAATCTTTAATTAGTCTGAATTCCGGGGATGAGTAGACAGGCGTTCAAATCTTGGCTGGCTGTACTGAAAGTTTTTTTTTTCTGAATGGTTTTCCACTCTACGTCCAAGTGAGTGTTGGCACCTACATTTATTTTTAACTATATTATTATTATTATTATTATTATTATTATTATTATTATTATTATTATTATTATTATTATTATTATTATTAGCACCGCGTCTTACTAGACTACCCGTTCGGGTTATACGCACTTACGCTAATGTGTAATGGTAGTGATTGTGAGATGAAATGGAGGACCTACAGTTTAACGTGGGATCCGAACCACAGTGGAGGCCTGCCATTCCACACATTCACAAGTTGTGATTAATTTAACTATATAGTTCTTATCCTTAGCTCCTTAAGTTTAGAATGTAGGGAATGTGAATACTTACAGAAAAACTTTTTTTTTTGCCAAAATAAAATAAAATATTGTTTCACTAGAAACATAGTTTAATTTTCTTCACATGGTGATGTCACCAGCGCTCGAATATCTGTTAATAGCATGGTAACATTAGATGAGAAACTTTTTAAAATGAAGAGAAAAAAGTGTCATTAAATTCCAGGACACCCTTGACAGATATTCAAGAACTGTTGATATCACTATTTGTAGAATATTAAATAATATGATTCTAAATGATAGTGATTATTTGATTTATTTTGAACAACAAAATGTTTTGCCATTAAAATCACAAAAAAAAAACCACTCCTCTTAACTCAAGGTCACCTACACGCCCATTTCAAGCTAAACGTGTGGTCTGACCGGATAGGTATTCGGACGTGTTGCACCAACATAAATCAATTTAGAAACACGGGTTATATCACACATGATTTAAAAACCTATTTAAGATAAGACAGCAATTGACTAACCAAATGTCCTCGAAATAAGTGTTTAAAGTTGTGTTGGTCGAATGGTGCAAGCCCTAAGGTGTCTCTCTATAGATTGGACTGTCATTGACGGTAAGATCCGGGTTTAAATGCCAGTCGGATGCTTTGAGTTGTTTTACTAAATGGTTTTTTTTACTTTCCATACACGCAAACGCAGGTACACTTCTTCTAAATTCAATCTTACTTATCCCTAGCACATTAATGTAATTAGTACATATGCTTATAGCCTGAATGCATAGTGGGAGAGCCTGTGAAAAAAAATAAAAGTGTTTGAGCCTGTTTCAATTGCCGCATGGTCTAAGGCGTCAATCTCGCAATAGACAAGACTGTCGGTCACAGAGAGATTGGTGTTAGAGTCCTGGTTGGTGGTACTGAGGGTAGTTTTCCTAAATTGCTTTCCACTCTCCCTCCACGCAAATGCGGGTACATTTCCTATAAATTCAACCCTACTCACCCCTAGATCATAAGTATAATTATTAAATATGCTGATAACCTGATCAGGTAAAAAAAAAAACTAAAAAATAAGTGTTCGACTAAGAGGTTAGGGGATTCTGGTTAGATTTCGAATGGTGGTGACGAATATATTATACCATCTAGGCGCGGAGGTGTAGTATATTAAGATTGTTAGTGGATATAGGCCTATATCGTATTATGATGTAATCTACAAGCTTATAAATAGGTTTGCCACGCACATGGAAATTGGAAAAATACAGGGAAACTTGTGTCAAGAAAAAAACCGGGAACACGCAATAAATATCACCAAAAAAACTCTACAATATTGTGAATTTGATGCCTTAAACTATAAGCTTTAAATGTTAGGCTTTTGCATAGAAGAAAATCGAACTGAAGGACCAAGCGTGCTGAGTAGGATACATTTCTTACGCCCCTATGTCCCATCCTTTTCTATCCCTGAAACAATGGATTGTGTAACAACGGTATACATATCATGGAGGTTGATAATAATGTTAACACCAAGATTATGCATGACTTATAATAATGTTTTATTTAAAAAAAAAATTCTTTATACCACTTTATAAAATGTCTGAAAAAATTAAAACGTTCTTCTGCTAAACCCGTAAAACACGGGGAATGTTGTATTTATAAAAATGGTAGCATCTCTGATAAATGCCCCGATCATTTAAAATCATTCAAGGGAAGTTATTTGAGGCTTGAATAGAGTTTGTTGATAGCTATAAAATTTAAATCTTTCAAATCACATAAAGAGTAAATTTGAGCTAACCTGGACTCGAAACAAGCCCACTCATATTTGTATATCCTAAAGTGAAACACGCCTTAAAACTCTCGATCGAACCGTATAAGCGCCGAGTCATGGGTACATTGTGCCCCCCTCCCCCCACCCCACCGATATCTTATTGTGAGAGGCAGAGGTATATCAAGTTTTATGAACAATTGTGCAATGATTTGAATATAATTCTGCGACCAGTAACATTGAAAAACCTTGATGAGACTCATATTTTATTTGCATGACTTAATATTTGTACGACCCTTAAGACTTTTTAATATAGACACATGAATCCGACTAGTGCCTAATATATTGTTTTGTAGTTTTATAGCAGAAAGGAAAATAAGTGTAGCCTATCTATAAGCAAAACTTTAATTCCGAAAAGTTCCAACGTTTTAATCAATCAAATTATGACTTAATTGAAACAATCAATTATGATCTATAAAGATCAGGTTGAAATACTGATGAGCAGGTCCTGGATTTTAATGACGTCATCATCTTTTTTATTGACACATAATACAATGCTCGTAAGTACATCAACTCTGTTCATGATAACCTGGTTGTAGACATTTATATCTTACAGGTAATTTTTTGTCATTTTGGAATTTTAGGTTCATATTTTCTTAGTTTAAATAGTTTTAGACATTTTTGAGTTATTTTGAGGCATTAATTTATGTTTAGTAAGAATATTTTTAAATACTACTGATATTTTATAGATGCATAAATATTCAAACATAAATTCCTTTCAACTCTCAGTTGTCGGAATGAGAATTAATATAGACAAAGATATTCTTATCCTTTTTGCTTGTATGGTTGTAAAATACACATTCCTGGTGAGACAATAGAATTAAGCTTGAGTGGGTTGCGTTGGAAGGGAGTAGCTATAACAACTTCTGAAGCAGATATTTGCAAATCAATATTACTGTATATTTAGCAGAAAGGAAGATTTTAGTTTTAAAAAGGGCTTCTCGCTGCATATGTCTTTTAGTTTCCATTTGTAAAGTGCATGTTTTATTTGGTCGTGTGCATTAATTACGAGCTTTTGTTCATATTTTTAGGTAATTATTTGTAAATTTAAAGTCATATTTTAGAATTTTTAGTTCATTTTATATGTCATTTTTGAACTTTTTAAGTAATAAAAATCCGGGATTAAGTGAATACTGTACCAATATGTTCATAAAATTTAAATCTTACTGGGAAACAAGAAATTCATAAAATTCATAAAATTTAAATCTTACGGGGAAACAAGAAATTTTCTTTTCTTGGTTTTTACTGTTTTCAACTTTTTTTTCTACTTTCTTATATATGTTATGGACAAAGTGAATAAAAGGTCACTATGAAAAATAACCTGGTATTATGCATAGTGACCAAAGTAGTCAAGCAAAGTTATATATATTTGTTAATTTATAATTTTGATCGGGCAGTATTCATAATGCTCCCTGGGCAATTTGATTTTTTAAATAATATCTCTTATTTAACAATTTGTAATAGTTGGTACTTCAACAAAAAACAATAAAAATAGTTAGATTAGCTAGGTTAGTTAGGATATGTTAGTTAGGTTAGTTAGATAGGTTAGTTAGCTTAGCTAGGATAAGTTAGTTAGGTTAGTTAGATTATTTATGATAGGTTAGTTAGGTTAGCTACGTTAGGCTAGTTAGGTTAGTTAGGATAGGTTAATTAGGTTAGGTTAGTTAGACGTTAATTGGCTGGCACGTGATCGGATGTTCATTGTTCCCACCCTGCCAGTGACGTATTACTGCACTGTTTTTCACATATCCCGAAGATCATGGAGCATCATGTGTACTGGCAGGTCAAACTGATAAATTAACAAATATTTATCACTTTGCCCGACTGCTTTAGTCACTCTGCATAATGCCAGGTAATTTTTCATAGTGACCTTGTTAATAACCTCGTCCATATCATATACATAGATGTATACATTATATACTGTACAGGGTTTAAATGAATATAGGCTACAAACTTCTAGGGTATGTAGAGGGTCCAAAGTAGACCAACTTTTAACAAGGGACTCGTATCCAGAAACGCGCCGTTTGTGCGTTGCTGACTGGAACTATGAGTAAATTCAGTAACATGAATAATTCTCATAATACTCTATTTGCTTGGATTACATACAAAAAAGTTTAGCAATGCCAACGCAGATGGCTTCAATAATTGCTAAATTTGATGTCCACCAACTGCGATGCAAGCATCACACCTGCAAAGCATGTTCTGGTACATTCTTTCAAAAATATCAAGCTTCATTTCAATTTCATCTCCTGCGGTGAGAATACGTACTAGCAAATTTTCCTCAGTATTGACAAGGGTTTCGTGAACCAGGCTTTTCATTGTGGTCCCACAGGAAAAAGTCCGGTGAGCGTGGAGGCCATTCTACTGGTCCCCCTCTACCAATCCATCTGTCCCCAAATTCTTGGCTGATGTAGTCTCTGACGGCGAGGAAAATGTATGGTGGCGCACCGTATTGTTGTAGCCGCATCTATTGACGAATTCGTAATGGTATGTCTTCCAACAATTCTGGCAATACTTCTTGCAGGAATTTCAAATAGACGGAACTGGGGAGCCGGGATGGAAGAAGGTGCGAACCAATTAAACGACTGTCGATAGTACAATAACACACGTTAATGCTGGACTGTTGTTAGAATCTAGTGGAGCGAGTTCTCTTCATTTCAACATGGCTTTTTCAGGAGTTGAAAATTCCTTCCATATAGAAGTAAATATCATCAGTAAACAAAACAAGCCATTTAAATTAAATTTGCAACAGGCAACGTTGCACAAACCAGAGGGAAAAGTTAACTTGTCGCAGGAAATTGGCTGACTCGTTACTTTAAATTTGCAGATGGTAGAGGTGGAGTTGCCAGACACTTATATGATTAACACCCATGTCCCGTCCAATGGTTCGGCTGCTAATAGACGGGTTCTGTTCAACCCTATGAAACACGTCTTCTTCAAATCCTGCAGTACGGTGATTCCTCCGAGACCCGCAGTTCACCCTGTTGACTATGAACGTTCCTGTTTCTCGCAATCGTTGAAAAACTCTGGCAAACACTGTATGAGATGGAGTAGAACGGTTTGTAAAACAGTCCGCGTCAAGGCGGCAAGCAGTCCTGCTACCATTAAAACGAGCCTCGCCGTACATTAACACCATGTTAGTGTAATCGATATAAGTATACCCCATCCATGATCTACTGCAACTGAACATTAAAAGAGATTAGGGAGTTTTAAACGTTTACAGTGCTCATTACGTTGGTAGAGTCACATCACGTGATCATGACATGGCAAATGAAACGTATTATCTGTCATTTGTTTTTGTTTAAACAGTTACAGTCCACAACGTGCNCTTCAAATCACTCATACAACATTTTAGCTTCCATTGACTGTACAATTTAAAAAAAAAAGGTAAAGTGGAGAGAGAAAATAATCACGCAAATTGAAACATATACTTTCATATTGGAAGTCAAAGCAAACGAAGGAAAATTTAAATGGAATTAAATGTTAGAAATATCGGAGGTTGCGACAGATGTGCAAGAGGGGAAATGGGGGGGGACTAGTAGAATATTTCCAAGATACCGTTGGTAAATTACGTGTCATAATGGCCTATGGCACATTTCTGGGAAATCCGGAATAGATGCAAATGGTTCAAGTAAATGTTCGTTTACTACTAAGTTTATAAACTAGGGTTTCTATAAATTATGGTTTTGGATATGAATGGGTATCCCAAATTATTAAGGATATTCAAAATTTGAGCGTTTAAAAAAATATATGTTTGTTAGATTTTTAATCCTTATTTTGTTTTAGAAATATTATTATGGTTACTATGCATTAGTTCAGTCCCTCCTAATTATAGAACAAACCTAACACCCGGAAACCAGACCACTTAACCAATTTTAATCAAATTAAAACAAAACTAAGGTTTTAATCTAGTGAAAGATTTTATTTTTTATTCTTTATAGCAAATAATCCTAACTAAAATCGGACACTAAGATAAAAAAGAATATTGAGAACAATATGAGAAAGCTAACATCTTATGTTTGTAATGTTGTTTAAGGTTTTGATTAGATGTTTCTTAGTTAAAATGAAGATCCGGATTCGATAAAAATAGAATCAGACTTATCTTTAGTTAAAACACAAATAATTTAGAGCTAACTTATTAATCCATATTGTTTCCCAATCGAGAACACTGTTTTGTTTTGTGTAACACATGCGAGCAAAGCTATGCTCATGACAGATATTCAACAACTATTGATATCATGTGAAGTAAATTTAACTCTACGTTTCTACTGGAGAAATAGACTATTTTATTTATTTTGGCCAAAAAAAGTTTATCTCTAAAAACTGCAAAAACGCTGTCTTTAACTCACGTTCCCTATATGTACATTACATTTTAACGGTTTTGTTTTATAGATATTTTTACTTTCTCTCTATCTTATAGGTAGAGAAAGTATGGTGATCGTCAAAAAAATCGAAGTCGAGATTTTGATGAATTTTTGATAGTGATGTTTATAGAAGTGACAATTGTATGTCAAAAATTTACCGGTATGTCTTTGAACTAAATGACTGACTCCTTATCTGAGACAGATGAGAGCCTAATTAATAATTTCAGGTTTTCGTAATCAATTTTTGCTATAGAATTATGAAAAAAATTATTAAAGGTGAAATTGGCGAATTGCTTTTCTCTGGGATAATTTGGCGGATGCAAGGTCTGGGTGCTGTGCATATTCTAGAGTTAAGTTAGCTTGTAAGTAGTGTACTCATATAAAAAAATTCAGATAACGCACGTAAAATTCCCCCTTTATAAAAAAAAAAGCACTAAAAATAGGGGTTCTTTGTGATAATTCGTATTCATGAGTCATAATAAAAGGATGTCTGTGTAATGTTAGGTAATATTTTATTAACTGTGAAGGACAACAAACTTTTTATTGTTATTTCACGTTACAAAAATAAATGTAGTCGCTAAAAATGGAACATAATGTGGTGTTAAATCTTTATGAAGAGGATGCTAGCTAGCTAGCCCTCTTAATGTTACATTATATCAATGAAGCATTTAATTTTAATTTGTTTGGAAATGTAACAAAAAATAATTTTGAAAACTAGAATTTTCACAAAATAGTTTATTTATTTTTTTAAAAGTTATCATTCACCTTTTTATGTTTATAAACATACATACAAATATAATAAACGTTACAGTGCACATTGAGTTTTGATTTTCAGTTCATAATTAACCGGCCTAGGGGTCCCGAGTTCGATTTCCGGCTGGTACCATACGTATTTTCCCCTAAAGAGTAATTTGAAAGAGGAAGTTTGGTTAACTTGGTTCAATTTAGGTTTAAGTGTTTCCACTGGTTTCACCCCCTCGTATTCACTATCACCATCACCTCATCTCATCGGGACATGTAAAGAGCCTCCATGAAAAGAATGTACTATTAGTACAGTAGGGCGTCACCTGGGCAATGGTACATTAATGCTGGCTAATCTTTCTGCAAACTGAATTACAGATTGATGTAGCCTAAACACGCCATTATTATATTATAGTTTATCATTAACAAAACATGACAGTATTGTGATACTGAAAAAATCTCTCTCGCTATTTTGACTAAAATTTTCCAAAATATACATATAGTAACGATTTCGAAAAAAGGTTTTTTGTAATATTATCGATTGTCATAAAGTATGGAATGTAATTATTTTTGTGTGTACGTTAATGTGTTTTGTGTGTGTTTGTGTTTGTGTTTATATCTATTTTCGTTTTTATGTCTTTGTATAGTTTTGGATTCTTAACAAATGGAGATGATTTTTATCAAATTAATTTATTACGTTATTGGTGCATAGTAAAAATATGAAAGAAAAAACAGAAAAAATTAACTGAAATGTACTTAAAACAAGCTACACAAAACAATAAACAAGAGAAATTTAATGCACACCAATTTTTCTCACCGTTTATTTATAAAATAAACTTATCTTCTTAATTAATTTAAACTTTGGACTTATAAATAACATCGATAATTCCAAACACTTACCGCTTTATAGTTGTTCAATTATTTTTAACAACAAATTATTTTAATTAATAATGATACTACCCGCTTCGATGGCTGCATGGTCTAAGGTGCTGTTCTCGCAGTAGTCTAGACTTACCCAAACGGGTAGTAAGACGTGGTGATAAAAAATAAAATAATAATAATAGTGCCATCTTTATTGAGGATATATTGGTGTTGAGAAAATGGTGCCTGTTACGATATTTGTCCGTCTTTAAGACCATAGGAGTAAAGGTGTCGCTGTCTCTATGATTGATAACAGCGGGTGGGAGTGGGGTGTGTGTAAGGGGTCTAATTGAATGGCGCGCGTGCCCTAGATGGCCCGAAACTGATAAACGTCACGATAACGTTCAGTAATTAATACACCACGGGCGCCGGTAAATGGGGCCACGTGACTTTATGGCCGCGTTCCCACGCCAATCGATAATTTGCGGGTAATGCCGAAACGATCACCTTCCGGCCCCCAGAAGTAGCAATAGTGGTGGTGTGTATTAGAAACATATTCCCACCTGCGGCGCACGGTTAGCGAGCCCGACCTGAGCCCAGGAGGCCAAAGTATCATGGACGAAAGGCCTCACTGAGGTACAGTTGAATTTTCACAGGAAGAACCTTTCTTATCTGACGGCTAAAACTGTTACTAGATCTACTTTCAAATATTTACACCTCTGGTCATGTGATATCCATCCAGCTGTCACTTTTAATAAATAAATATTATCAATATCTATAAAATAACCATAACAAAATGATAAAATGTTACCAATGCTCGCCACAAGTAAAAATGTTTATTGTTTTCTAAAAGTTTATTCCTGCTAACATTATAATATATCTGTCATCACTATATGACCATGAATATTTTCTGATGATCCAATCATTTATTTGATCTAATTCTATGCAGGATAACGTGAGATTCATCTCTCATCTTTAGATAGATAATGTCGATTTTAACAGTTGAAAGCTAAATATAAGGAGCTTTAGTCTATTTTAGCTATCCTGCAATATTTATTTATTTTCTCTAAATGTTATATCAAGATCAGACAAGTTATAATTAAGATTATGAGCTATCAAATAACGCAGCCACGGGCACTGGACGACTGCTGGATAGCTCAGTGGTAAGAGCGTTGACGTACTAAGCCAAATGATTTCGATTCCCATGTCTAGATGCCATTTCTACATTTAAAGAATATAATATAAATCTGTTTTCAATAATTTGTTTGCATAATTACCTTATTTCCCTTTTATTCAAATATATAAAACAGAAATACATAAAAATATATAGTTTTGAAATGGTTAGTGAACTTTTCTTTCAAAGTCACTGAACTGAAATGTACTGACAATCACTACGTGGAATCAGCATCCGTCCTAACTCGCACTTAAGGAGAGTAATAACTATAAATGGCTCCATGGTATGTGTAAGATAATTAAGGCGTTACCATGACGTCTACGTTTAAAGTCAATAAATTTTAACTTTTCATTCAAACTAAAAAAAAATCCTCCTAAAAGCAAATATTTATACTTGTTTCGTTGGTATCATGTTTTTCTTCAACACCATCTGCTATGGTGCCTGTTTCATGAACCTATGAGTAAGAAATACCGCAATAAAAAAAA